>RJWJ010005109.1:0-70636 GCA_004363605.1 Indri indri | reverse complement strand
CCATCACTGATTCACTAAAATTGGATAAATAATTTTCTTTCTTATATTAATCTTTTAAAAATGTATATATTACATTTATTTCAATGTTTAATATTAGAATTGCTCTGGGTCTTTCTTACACTGCTTGGCCACACTACCACCCTGTTCTGGGTCTTTCTTTAGAAGTTTGGTGATGTTTTTGTGACCAGAAATATGCTATAGGAACTCAACTCTTGTTTATATCAATTAGCCTATGGTAAAACTGGTTTTGTTATATACCATTTTGCTTAAAGTTGAAATTTCCAAGAACCTACCAATGACTTTAAGTGAGGATTTACTGTAGTCTCTGAATTAATAACTTCCCATTCATTTGATAAGGTGCTTCTTCAGAATTTTCACAATGTGGTTAGATTGATGAGATTAGGAAATAAAGAAAAGTTAAATGTAGAGGAGCTTTTCTAAAATTTTTTTTTTTTTTTTTTTTTGCTTTTGAGACAAGGTCTTGCTCTGTCACCCAGGCTGGAGCGCAATGGCCTAAGCATGGAGCATTGCTTATTACGGCCTTGAACTTCTGGGCTCAAGTGGTTGCTCCCACCTCACTTGAGACTATAGGCACTGCCACCACGCCCAGCTAGTTGTTCTCATTTTTTTGTAAAGATGAGTTCTCACTATGTTGCCCAGGCTGGTCTTGAACTCCCAGCCTTGATTGATCCTCTCATCCTGGTCTCTCAAAGTGAAAGGATTAGAGGCTTGAGCCACCATGCTCAGTCCCTAAATCTTGTAAGCAGAAGAGAACACCCACCCCCAACTGCTGTAAATGGACTTTAAAAAAAAAAAAATTGACAAATTGAAACAGTTTTTATGTCTTAACTGTAGGCAAATGTGGACCTTATCTTTCTAGTTCCTGATTTGACAAAGATACCTAAAACCCAAATGAGCTTTGAGCTGTTTCATGATGGAACAGACAAAATGGAAATCTAAAGATAGTGTCAGTTATTTATGCAATGTTAATGTTATCAAAAAAGTTTTAAAACCCAAACACAACTCTTTGTGGGGGGCTCAGGCCCAATATTCAGAATAAACCAAGGCACTGAAAGCACGTCTCAGGGAAGAAAGAAATTGTGGGAACACAGAAGCCAGGTGTCACTCATGAAGCTTATTTATCCTAGGTTTCCAACGCTTACTGTAAATGTTTTACATTTGATATACCCAAAAGATTTTTCAGTCTAAGGCTTAAAAATATCTTCTTATATAGCTTGTTTCACTAGAAAGCTTACACTGAAACAACAATTAAGATTATTTTGTCACTGTTTAAATCCTAAAGGAGTCTAATCTTCACCTTGTTAACCATAAGTTTGTTATGACCTTACTCAGACAAAATCGTGATATAATCTAAGTTAAATAAAGAAGTCAACTTCCTTAAGGTGACAGAAATATGACCTTGCCTATAAATCACCTAAACTACTGAGTTATTAGTGCAATCTTTTTTTTTTATTTCAGCATATTATGGGGGTACAGATGATTAGGTTATGTATGATGCCCTTGCCCTCCCTGACCCCCAAGTCCGAGCTTCCAGTGTGTCCATTCCCCCGGAGGTGCGCATCGCACTCATTGTTTGTGCATATGCCCGTCCCCTCCTCCCCCCTCCCCTCTCTCCCTAGTGCAATCTTTAATGAAGAATAATTGGAGGCATTGCATTCAATATTGTATTTGGTCAAAGTTACAAATAAGCCCCAAATAATAATATTTTGTTTGCACATTTCAATGACCACTGCTAAGTCTTTGAATTTGTGGACAAAAACTTTTCCTGTGCTAAACTTGAGTTCAACATAAACTCCCTATCATGAGCTGCCTGAATGTAACCTGAATTTCCATAGCATTGCAAAAGACAAGTTCAGCAAGAATGGTCATCACAGAGAAGATAATAATTGTAAGCAACACAAAATGGGACACTTTTCTGAACTGCCGTAAAACAAACAAATTCATTTCAATGACATGAAACCACTTTCTGCTGACTTTTATGCTCCCATTTCATAGCAATTAAGATAAGCATATTTCCCTATAATGATGTAAAGTCATTGTCAAAACCAGTAGCAGCCTACTTTTGAAGGATAACATGGCTGGCTTTTTACAAAGGTTTTTGTATGAATAGTTGTTTCTGACACTGCCTTTTCCAATGACTCACACCAATACCTAAAAAGAAAGATAAGAAAATAAAAAATCTGCAACATTTAAAAATCAAGACCATCAGCTATACTCTGAGAAGATGATTTACTAATTATAAGACAAATGAAACTGAATTGACAAAGAAACACACGAAAGCAAGTCAATTTTTCTATTTAATCCAAATATAATATACTAAGATTTTGCATATTTAAAATGTAATATTTAAGGCATCACGAATCAAAGGGATGGAGTAGATTTTTCAATATATAGAAAATTATTCAGCTATTTTGGAGCAAAATATCCATTTAGTTCTTTACAAAATACCATACAAAAATATGAGATGATAAAGATTATTAGGATATTTGCATAACTGAAGTAATAACTAAATACAACCCTATAGTTGTAATTTTTATGTAAAATAAGGGAAAATCACCAAAAAATTAACAGGGATTTTATTCAAGGTAGTAAGAGTATGAATGATTTTTCTTTTCTTTCCCTAATTTATTTACAAGGAGTTGGTAATTATTCTATAATTAGAATAAAAATAAATGACATAAAATTCCCTGTAAATAACACTAGGAAATATATATGTGTAATTATTTGACAAATATCCAAATTTCAAGGTATTTTATGTTCTCTTCTTCAATTAGCCTAGAAATCATAAAGACTCAGTATTTGGACCACACTGTTTAATATTCTCCATAACTGCCTTCTTTGGTATTCACGGTTATGTTCTCAGCTTTTATGAAAAAATTATGTCAAAATAGCCATATTTGCACTTGATTTACAAAGCTATTGAGGAGGGTGAAGTCCTATGTGGGATATTGATTTTAAAAAGAAATGCTAAGAAGAGGGACTGGTCTATTTTATCCTCCTAATAATAAGAAGTATGTAACTGAGCAAGTTTTTGTATGGCTTCTAAACTACTGGAACCAGATTCTTAAGCTCAAGTATAGTAACTATGTTAGGTGACTTTAGTATACGTCTATATTTTTGTTTCGTAGGTTTCCTCTATTAGGCATTGACTTTGTTCTGATATATTATTTATTTAGTAATTCTTTTTTTTTTTTTTTTTTTTTTTTTTTGAGACAGAGTCTCGCTCTGTCACCTGGGCTAGAGTGCTGTGGCATCAGCCTGGCTCACAGCAACCTCAGAGTCCTGGGCTCAAGAGATTCTCCTGCCTCAGCCTCCTGAGTAGCTGGGACTACAGGCATGAGCCACCACGCCCAGATAATTTTTCTATTTTTAGTAGAGACGAGGTTTCAATCTTGCTCAGGCTGGTCTTGAACTCCTGGGCTCAAGCGATCCTCCTGCCTCGGCCTCCCAGAGTGCTGGGATTACAGGCGGGAGCCACTGTGCCCAGCCCTTATTTACTAATTCTTTATTACTCATTGTAATATTTTATTTCCCAAGCCTCCTTTGGTCCCACATGCACCAAAAAAAAGCAAATTATATTCAAATTAGACGCTTTAATAAAATTATACAGTCAGCATAAAGTATGGCACCATCTTCTAAACTTTAGATTTCTATATCTTATGCTATGACATTCCTTAAGCATAAGATCTAAAGCAGTGTCAGAATTTTTCGTGTGTCATTTCTGAACTCATAAAACTACAGCATACAGTATAGAATATCTCATCTACAAAACATCTAACCCATTTCTCTCTCAGTGCATATTATTAATATTGTATGTTTTTGGTCTATGTTGCTTTTGTGATTATTTATCTTCCTGTTCTCCAGTGGATGATGTCTATATTCATATCATCTATCATCTTTCTATTATCTATGTCTATGTCTATCAATCTATCATATTTCTCTATAATAGTACTCAAAACTGTTTGATGATGCTATATGATCTTCAAGAAACCTGTAACTTTTGTCCTTCAATATAGCACTAACCTTGGTATATTATGATTCACCCAAATCTCTTCTTGAAAAAAAGGGGATTGGGATAATAGCCCCATCAGATTTTCGTTTGGGTATGACTAGATTGCGACCAGAAGAAGCAAACAAATGAACTACAACAACAACAAAACATACTTTGGCTAAAAAACTCTATTTAGGATTATTTATCTAACTAAAAATGATTTATGAAAATACTTCTATTAGAAATTTCAACTCATTCTCAAGTGCACCAATTTATTTTTAATCAAAATATGCTTCTCTTAACAACAGTAAAATAAAACTTAATGTCAAGTTCATAGTGAGATAAAATGTGGCCGTCATTCTAAAAAAGATAAAGAAGGCCTTGAAGAAATAAATGGAAATATTACCTCTACTGTAAAAAATAAAATGTGGAGAATGAAAGGAAAAAAATAAGGCCAAAAATTAAGTATTACATAAAACATTGTAGGAGAAAGTCAAAAGAGTAGGATGGAATGGAGCTAAAAATTTTCACATTTTAGTAGCTGGGATTTTCAAGAGAAAATCATGATAGAATTGGTGTTATGTCATCTGAAAATGTGAGAAATTTTTTATATGTGATTTTAAACAGATTTTTTCTTGGAATTTAATAAGCTATAAAATAACTATAAAACTATAACTATAAATGTATTTAAAGATTGGTTCCATACTTACAATGTGTTTTTGTTCATTTTGTGTCGCTGTCACAGAATACCTGAGGCTGAGTAATTTATACAGAAAAGAGTTTTATTTAGCTCATGGTTCTGCAGACTGGGGAGTTCAAGCAGTGCGACACTGGCGCCTGCGCAGCTTCTGGTGAGGGCTTCCATGTTGCGTTAGAACATGGCAGAAGGTCAAAGGAGAAATGGACATGTGCAAAGACAAAAGGTCTGAGGGGCATCCTGGCTTTATAACAACTCATTCCTGAGAGAACTAATCCTTTTCCATAAAAACTGTAATATATGTAAGATGGAGATGTTCCAGCAAATAATTGCTAAGTTTTTCCTAATTTTATGATCCTTTAGAAATGGTTGGGATGGACACACACAAAACAAATATTGCCTACTTAGAAAAACTGGGGTATGTTTAAGAATAAATGAAATATTCATGTGTTTATTTTTAAAGTAGATACAACTAACATGATTATAAGACACAAAGATATATAGAAGAGACTATTGTAGAATTAATTTATCTAGCATCAATAAGACAATTAGAATAGAAATGGCATTTAGGAAATTGGAATTTTTTATCTGTTGGTTTGTAAGAGATTGAGAATGCTAGAAACACAGAAAGGGAAAGAAGATGAAACAAAAATTATTACGATTTTCAACAAATAAAAAATCACATGGGATGAGAACCCAATCCCTTCATTGTAATTACTTTGTGGCAAAAATATTTATCCAGTTTCTGATTTTCACTGGAGGGAAAAAGCATACACTAATACAATACTTTCTACATGACAGGAAGAAATATGCTGCTTTTTCCGCCATCCTAAAAAGACACTGTCTCCTGTTTAATGAAAGTGCACTTATTCAAATCGTATTATTGCTCTAAATGGCTATAATCAGACATTCTAAAATGAAAGAGACTGGGACTGAAAGATTTCTCATTTCATTTTGGGATATAGATTCATATCAACCTTGAAAGAATCAAAAGAAAAAATTCTCAAGCAAAGCATTTCAAATACATTTCCATTTAAAACCACAAAACTACTTTTTTTCAGGCACTCCAGAGTAATAAAACCTTCCATAGGTTCTGATTAAGTTTTGCTTGAAAACATTTTCAGCAGATACATGCTTTTTTCTTCATGAGCATCAAGTGACTGACTCAGGGTGGTTATATTCAGCTAGATGCATTCATTTTATACTAAATATTTAAACATTTAAATTAAATATTTCAAAGCACAGTCTCTGTTAATCCAAGATGTTTGTGAGATTCTGCTAAAAAATGAGGTTCTTTTATAACTTTTGATTATTAAAAAAATCCAGAAATGCTATTTTGCTGTTACAATCGAGTTTAATAACCCTGAAAATGTATATTTACTGAATTTTTAAAAATCAAAGTTCACTGCCAATAAATATAAAAGCCTTTTATTGCATCTGAATTACTATGATTAATAAAAGTGCTTTTAATTTCTCAAAAGAGCATTTCATTGCCAAACATTTATTTTGCATATTGGAAAGAACTCTATATAAACTTTGATAGATTATCTATTAAATCCATAGAGATTTACTAAAAAGACATTTAAGGCCCTAGTGGCAATGCTAACAATTTAAACATAATAACAATTTCTTAAAATAACATTTGTAGCTTCAACAAAAAGTGTAGGGAAAAGAAGCAGGGAATGTAGTATAACTCAGGGAACATATATCAACAACATTAAGTTGTATAACATAATAATTGATAGTAATTATACTATACAAGCTAATAATAAGGCTTTATTTTGGAATAAAAATATTTGACCATCACCTTGAAAAAGTGTCCTCCAGAATTCTTTGGAATTTGACAAAATATTGATAAAATTTGAGATTTTATATATTCGTTGATTTAAGCTCCTAAAGAAGCTACAGACATGGTTTTTTCAAATTTTTCTTTTTTAGCTCTTCCATCATTTATATTTTTATTTAATAGTTAGTACATATTTGAGTTTCAGCATGATTGGTAATCCCAGGAATCCCAGGTTAGAAACAATGTGGACATTTATGTTTTTTAAGACCTTTTTGAAAATATGAAAATCTTTAACTGTAAATTATTTTACATTAATTATTAACCATTAAAATCTAAGTAAACCCTACATTTTATGAGAAAAATTATCTGATATTCTTTTTTGAGAATTATAACTAATAAATCTGTAATTGTTAAGGATTTTATTTTCAGAGTTTTTACTTTTAAACCTTTACCAAAGGAGATAATCTGAAGATACATTTCATATATTAAAATTTTGTTTATGGCAAGAATTTCGAGTTTTATTATTATATGCAAAATTGTCATACTATAAAATCACTTCAGATACTTTTATCCTAGTATTAAAAATTGGAGAATTGGAGAATTCTAAAATTGGAGAATTTACAAATATGGTTACAAATTATTTTGACATGGTATAGTCCTGTTGAAAAAAACATAAGATATAAATTGTATAATCTAGTGTCATAGATAATATCTGAAAATAAATAAAATAAACTGTTTTGCCATTTAAAAAGTAGTGCTTTAGAATTATTTTTGAATGCAAGGTGGTATTGGAGTGATAGAATCATAGAATACTAGTTCTAGAGAGGATATTCTACTTCAAATCACAAGCAAAAAACTTTTGTCACCAAAGTCTAAATTACTTGCTTACTTCTGATAAACTTTGAGAATATTTTCTTCCCTCAAAATACACCAAGAATTTTACCTATGAAACATTTAAACACACAACTATACAACGAATGTGGAGAAAATAAATGTTATTTGATTTCATTTTTCATAGCCAGAAATAAATGCTTATTGTATGCAAGGTCATAGAGTTGCACACATTGTCAAAGGAGGGCATTATTAAAGGGGGACCATCTCAATTTTCAGAAATATTTGCCAAGAGGTAAATAAGGACATAAATACATTAACAGTGGGTATAGGTTTAAAAACTTGGTAAAAATACTGTACGTTTGAATATCCTCCCCTCAAAAACCAGGAATATAATGAGAAACATGCTGTCCATTTCAAACCATGTTTTAATAGTCTCCATGCTTTGAGGGATGATGGCCAGTTTCCAAACAGCGTGTTCCTGTCTTTGGCACAGTTTTTAGCATAAAAACCAATTATTTTTCTCTCTGGAACTGAAACAATATGTTGTCTATTTTTATTGCAATATACCATCTTCCTGTCAAAAAATAAACCTTGGAGTAAACAGTATCCAAATTAATAGCAGAAATTTAAAAAGGGGTGACAGTACACATCCCAGCCACCCAAAAGTCGCCAGAAAGTTTTTTTTTGTTTTGTTTTGTTTTTTATTGTTTGTTGTTTATAGGGGTACAGGTGTTTAGGTTACGTATGATGCCCTTGCCCCCCCTTCCCCCCAAGTCCCCAGAAAGTTTTTTTAATACCGTAGTTTCTACTAAAAACAAATAAACAGATATCAAATATTTTTCAGTCACTATAAAACAGCTAATTTAGGACTAAATTCAAATGGTGTCTAAATAGCTCTGGTGGGTCAGGTGTCCTGGTGAAGAACAAAAATAAAATACTCAATAAAGAAAAAAAAATACAGCAAGGAGGCAATACAAGCAGCAGTAACCAGAAGTCATGATTACAATTCCAATTATTCATGCTGACATGGACATAATATCACTAGTTTGAATGAGAGACACTCCCTTGCCAAAAGAGTTATGGAAGTTGTTGGCAAATTTTGTGAGATTAATGCCCAAAACTATTCAAGTTTTTATAGCCATTCCAATTATGTAAAACCCAGTTCCTGCTAAAGGAATTTAAATCTCCTTGAGGACTCCAGACAGGCCTGAGAGAACAAGAGAGATATTTAATCGAATACTTGAACAGACTACAGAGAAATTCAGAGGGGGAAGAAAGCAGAGAATTTGAGGTACAGTGACAAGCCTCTGGGATCATGATTGAACTGAACCCCCTCTACCATGAATGCCACTGTATGATAAATTAGCCTGTCGGGGGTTCCACACACAGAGATAAATGGCTTATTGTTTGACCCTTTCCTGCCACTGCCAGCCCACTCACTCAACTTCTTTGAAATCCTTTGATATCTGCCACTTAAACTCCAATCAGGACACTGAAACCTCAACAAAGGAGTACCTATATGAGCAAATGTTTCCTAATTCTCCATATTTCTAATATAAATTCACTTAATGATTATTACCCTAGTACTAGGCCCTTGGCGTTAATTACCATTTGTACCTGAAAATAGGAAAGAGGTTGTTTGGTGGATGGTCAGTACCACCACATCACATGGGTGAATTCATTGGTGCCGTGTGTGTGTGTGTGTGTCCTTGTGTCCATCTGTTGGAGGTTGGGGTGATGCAGATTCCATTGTGTCCCACTGTGGGACATAATGTGTTTTTAAGACAGACCACTGTGGGTTCTGTCTAGTAGAGGAGAAAGGAAACTAAACCTTGCCTCCTATCAGGTCTAGTCTTGAACTTTTAACCAACCAACCCTCAGCATGTGGACTAGAGATGATACCACAGACTCTCTGAACCTCTTTAGGAGCACATACCTGTCTGTAAAATTTCCCTGAGAATCTGCATGCCAATAGCAGCTACTTCCTTCACGATTAGCTTTTTCCTCTAAAGTGGTATTATAATCTCTACCAAATGCATTAGGGGTCTCCAGAAAAACAGAAATATATATATATATATATATACACACACACACACACACACACACACATATACATATATATGTACATACACACACATATATATGTATAAACCCATTGGTATATATAAATATAAATATGTACCATGTAAAGAGATTTATTATGAGTGATTGGTCACACAGTTACAGTGGCTAAGAAGTCCCTAGATCAGCTGTCTGCAAACTAGAGAACCAGAGATGTGGGTGGTTTAGTTCCAGTTCAGACTCAAGGGCCTAGGAACCAGGGTAGCCAATGGTATAAGTACCAGTTTCGGTTTAATGCTCCAAAACTGAGGGGCCTCTAGCGTGATTCCCAGTTGGAGTCTGAAGGCCTGAGAACCAGAAGCAACCACGTTTGAGGGCAGGAGAACATGGGTGTCCTAGCTTGAACATGTAGCAAATTCACCCTTTCTATACCTTTTTCTTCTATTCAGGTCCTCAACGGATTGAATGATGTCCACCCACTGTGGTGAGAGCCATCTTCTTTACTTAGTCTACCATTTCAAATGCTAATGTTTTCTGCAAACAGCCCGCAGACACACCCAGAAATAATATTTTACCAGCTGTCTTGGCATCCCTTAGCCCAGTCAAGGGGCCACATAAAATTCAGCATTACACAAAGTAAACAGTTCAGATTTTATAGTTCTTCCGTAAAAGTTGGTATTTCTATTCCCACTAAAACTTGGACTTGGAATTGTACTCTCTCAGGAGAGGTATGTATCATTCAAATCACCAGCAGAGATAGGTCCTTTTCTCTCCAAGAGGCAGTGAATGCTGATTACCTGAAGTAGAACTCCTTCAGAGATTATCTCAATTCTAGTAGCACCTAACTCTTCCAGAAAGTCAGAGTAACCCTAAACATCAGCAGATATATCTGTTATTTTCTCCACTCTGCAGTGATAGCAGATGGGCTCCCTGAGAAGCATTTAATCTGGTCTACAGTATATACTTCTCAAGAGTTCAGAGTGCTCCTACACATCAAGAGACTGCTGGGATCAATAATTTTGAGAGTCTAACACAATGGAAATTTTATAACATATTAGACTGAATATCAATCACATGACTTTATGGCACAATATATTTTCTGAAGACCCATCAGAATAAAAGCTGGTGGAGGTAAATCATCATGATTGTATATTACATATAAAAGAAGATAGGAGAAAAAATAAAAGCTGTTGTGTTCACAACATATTGTTAATTCACAGCATTTTCTAGATTCTCTGTGTTATATAAACCTTCCAAGACATAAATGCATTGCTAGAAATATGACAGTAAATAAAAATGGCAGATTTTCCAATTATGGGCTTAAATTATAAAGACTGGGTTTATGTGGGCTAGGTTTACCACCAGTTTCTACTAATAGATTGCCATACAACTGTAGTTACTATATTTCCCAATCCTTGATTAAGAAACTTACAGAATTTTGGAGTCAGAAAGAACATTAAATGAAACAAAAAGACTAGTCTTTGATGCTGTCACTGTGATTGTCATGTACAATGTTCTGTCAATCACACCTAAAATAAAGTTACTTTCTCCACCTCATATAGAAATTTGTCAGACTAGCAACTAGACTTTGTATTTCTTTTGTTGGCTTGAAAATTAATCACATAATGTACTATCCATTTGCAAACAGGCATTATTTTAATTACCCCTCATTATGTACCATACAAACATAATTTCACTTAAACTTTACAACAATTCTGAGAGATAAGTATGAGTAATATTATTCACATTTTACAGATAAAGAAATTGAAACCCACTTTGTTTAGAAGTTCAAAGATGACACAATCCAGTAAGTGACAGAGGCAGTATTTCAACCCAGGTGTGCCTGACAGTAAAGTCTACAACACACTTTTTTCCACGATAGCATATTAAATCCAGCCTCATTGTTAGAAAATAATCTTGAATTACAAATACTAATAGTCCTAATGACCTTGACTTTTATGGGTCTTTCCATGTTGCTTAGAATAATCAAACTATGCACTATTTCCTTATTCTCTATGAATTCTTACAAACAAATTACACATATATCTTTATAACAATTGAAATCATTGATTATATTTTTTGGTGACCACGTGTCCAACTTTGATAGGCAATGAGAGTACAAAGATGGAAAGAGTATAATCACACACTAACATTCTAATTAAGTGCAAATACTTATTATTTTTCACTTGAATAAAGGAAAAAAATGGCTGCTAAACTTACAGAGGCAGAAAAGAATCTTACGTATTATGTCATGATGCACATGTATTCATTAATTGAATACTTACTGAGCATCTAGTATATTCCATGCATTAGGGGATGTAAAAGGGAACAAACAAAAGTTCTTGTCTCATGGAGCTACATTGTAATGGGAAAAACAGACTATAAAAAAGTAATTAATTATATTTACATATTCCTATACACATATAATGGGATTATATGTATACATATAATTTCAGTTTGTAAAAAGTACTATAAAGAAACATAAAAGCAGGGTAATGCAAAAAAGTGAATTCATTTTAGATATTCCAAAATCGGTGTACAAATACATGTTGAAGATACCAGTGTAATATTTAATCATTGCCCATTTGAAGGCAATGCAGTTCTTTCCTTCTTCTAAGTAGAAGGCAGTAAAAGATTTCAGTTCATTTAAAATGGGCTAATAGCACTCTTTTATAATACCCTTTGCAAAAATAGTACATTAGGTTTGCCCCAAAATGCAAAGCAGTAGATTTTATATTTGTGAATCTAAAGTTGTAAAACCCGAGGAAAGATTCCAAGAATATCTGAGAAACCATTGTACCTAGTAGCTAAAATATCTCTGCTGTACCATTTTATTTCATTAACTTATGAGAAAACACTTTTATGAAGATACTAAGCATTACTATGCAATTAAGATTGGTTATGAAACCAGCTTTAATCTACTTTCCTAGCTTTATTTTCCTGTTTGTGATAAAGTTCAAAGACATTAAAATCTAGAGTATTAAATTTTAATGCTGAAATTCAGTATTCACAATAAAATGTGAATAGAATTGGCAAACCTAAAAAAACAAAGAAAATGCAGACAAGCGAAAAAGCTATTATGTAGAATTTTTCTAAGAAAAACACACATTGATTCTTTAAAAGTAGAGTTAGTTAATTTAATCTTTACTTTTTATTTCTTCTTAAAATAAGTTTAATTTTAGATGATTGGAGAGAATGGTATTACTCAAATTAATTTTTTTTCTTAGAAATTCTGTATTGTAGTGAACAGAAACAAGAATAACCATATTCTTGGGCAAAGGTTAAGGATATAGAAAATCTCAATGATTTCAAAATTTGGCTTTGAGTTTTGCTTGACTTTATCTTCAAGGAATATACAATGTGCTAACACCTTGAATATACCATCTATTGAATCAAAAACCATCTTACACCAAAGTGAAAAAACATGTAAAAAATATCAAAGCAGGAGAGCTCTTCATTTTGATCATCAGCAGTGAAAATTAAGTAACCCTTTTCACATTCTCACCAAATTCAGAAAAATGAAACCTTCATTCATACAATGCCAGGATGGCAGAGACTAGTCCAAAATTTGGGACTGTGAATCCTTGGTACATTTCACATTCAAATCCCGAGCAGACACAGCCGTGCTTAGTTTATGAGATCTGACAATATCCCTGCTCAAGGTGATAAGACTTCGGGCATTGTATACACTTAGCCACTGGCAGCAGAATAAAGACTGACAACTTGACAGTTCATCAATTGGAAAGCCATTTACTCTTTCTGAGACATGGAGAAACCGGGAGTGGAACTTTAATTTTGGACATGCATCTAGGAAATCTGTACTGCAATTATTTGCATAGTAATGTTTTTCTTTGATAAGTATCTTTGAAAACATTATTATATGTGTCAATGCTTGTACAAAGGAACTGCCCCATTTATAAATTAAGCTGGCAATCTACAAACTAATTTGTAATAGTCTTAAAATTAATTGAGAGCTAGATTCGAAGTTTTATAAATTCAGTAATTAATTAAAATTGCCAATTAGTAGAAAAACATTCACGTTGTAAGAACAAATATTTAAGAATTAAGAATGCTTAAAATTTTTAATACGATACGAAAAATTTTTGAGTGTCAACAACGTATAAGGCACCATCCAGTAAACATTTACAGTGTCTTTCAAATAATATTTATATAATGCCAGTTTATAGGAGAATTTCAATCCAGTTTGGGATTTGGAGCATAGAAATATAAACAATTAAATAATTTCAGGAGTTATTTAATATTACTTAAGAATAAAGGATACGTAAGCTAACTAATGTATATGATTCATTGTCACCTTAATGGCAGAAATAACAAATTATGGACTTTGAATTCAGACCAGAGTGAAGACACTACTTTGATCTTAGAACTACATTAAACCGCATTGGTCTTAGAAGGCTAAATAAAGCCCTCTTCTGCCATCCTCACAGGCATTACTTGGTGAGTGCCTGGAGCCACACCTGGAATCATGAATTCCGATTATGTCTCTGTCCCCAGACATAAATTTTTTGGCTCCAAACCTCTCTCATTTAATCCATATTAATACACAGGCTCATCAGACGTGCCGAAAATATGTTACGCTCTTGAGCTGTACTTCCTCTCTGTTGCTGAGCTACCTCCTGCCTTCATTGCTATCCACATCCAATTTAGATTTTATGCTCTGTCACTCCAGCCATGCTCTTGCCAACATCCTTAACCTCACTGCTGCATTGTCCTGCTATCAAAACAAAACAACACAACAGAAAACAAAAACAACCTCATGAAGCTCCAAGCCTACATTAATTCAAATTATCTCAGTCTGCTGAATGCTGCTGGGCAAACATACGCTACTGTGCAGATTTGTGCAACAGTGAATTCTAACCTCAAATGAACCAGCAGCCCTGCCTGGCCTCTTTCATGTTCCCTAATCAGCTTTCTCCAGTTTGCCACAGCAGCTATTTCAAAACTTCTTCACTGTCTTTAGATCTCCAGCCTCATTATCGCCAATGTCTTCTGTTACTTTTTCCCTTTTAGCAGATAATCTCACCTCCCACTTCCCCAAGAAAAGATAATCTATTTCTTCACACTTCCCTTAACTTCCTAACACCAAACACGAAGACTTGCACACACATCAATCTTTCCTTACGCTCTCCCCCTCATCACTCTGGAAAATGATGTCTCTCATGCCTAAGGTTAAAAACTCCATCTAATGCTCCATCCGATCCTCTCTTTTTTTCTCCTGGACTTCTGTAAATGATCACCTTTCTTTCCTTTATCTTCATTTTCTTCCTCTCCACTGGCTTGGTTTGTGAGCATGCAAATATACTAAAGTCTCTTACATTCTAAAACTTCTCCCTCAACTTCACAAAGCCATTTCGTTACCACCATCCAAACATATGACCTTCTTCATCTTCCCTTTTATTTTTCTACTATTGCTATTTAAACATATGGCATTTACATTCTACTGAGATTTCTCTCATTAATCACAGTTAATTGCAACATCTTTTGATGTACCGAGCACTGTTCTTGGGTGCTTCATATTACTAACTCATTTAAGTTAGGTGGGGAAAACATTAGCATACAAATCCAACAGAAAGAATAATTTTAGGCAACCTCAGTCAAAAACATTAATGTAAACATAATTACAATTTTAAATAAACCTAATTTTTATATAAAATTATATATATATTAGGAATTTATGGAGATTCCTTAATCTGATACAAGATAATAAAAAAGAAAAAGAAAAAATTACATTTTGTAGTATAATGTTAAAATTTTTTTCTCTGACATTGATCATGATTCAAAAATGCATTACTACTATTGCTCCCATTTAACATCATCCTAGAAGTCTCAGTCAGTGCACTAAGGCAAGAAAAAAATAAAAAGTGTAAAATTACAAAGGAAGAGACAAAAACTTTCATTAACTGCAGACGATAAGACAATTTGCAGAAAATTCACAAGAATCTACCAATAAGTTATTAGAATTAAAAATCTGAGCAAGAGAGTTAAATATAAAACCATTATAAAATATCAATGTTATCCTCACAGCAACAAACAGAAAATGAAATTTTAAAAGATGTCATATATTCATAGACTATAATACCACTCAGCAATATAAATTTTAGAAAAATAGATAAAACTATCAATACACAAAAATAAGAATATACCTTTAAAAACATGTTGTGAGAAAGAAGACATGAGCGACTATGTGCTACATTATCCCTTTATATGAACTCCCAGAACAAGCAAACTGTATGTGTTTCTAAGAATGGAAACAGGAAAGATGGGACTTTCTAGGTGTGGGAAATGTTCTATAATTTGACCTGGGTGGGGATCACATTGGTGAATGCAAATTACTGAAACCCACTGTACACTTAGAATTTACGTGTTTTGTTGTATTTAAGCTATATTCAATAAAAAAAAAACAGATACTGCATGAAGACTAAAATTTTACTCTTTTCTCATCCCATATATTAAAGAAAATGTCCAGGTAGACAAAAGATATTAATTTAAAAGGCAGAGTTATAAAACCTTTGGAACATAATTGAGCATAATATCTTTATTCCTCTGGGAGGTAGGGAATGATTTTTTGAACAAGACTAAATAGCAATAATCATAAGGAAGAAAATTTATAATTCTACTAAATTTAAAAGTACTTTAAATGGCATGCAAATAAATCCACAAAGAAGAAAGCAGTATTTGCAACACAATTAAGTAACAAAAAGACCAATATTCAGGATATATGGGTAACTCCTAGAAATCAGTCATGAAAAGCAAAAGACAGTCCCCACTCTGCAGCCCAAATGGCCAAAACTCTTGAATGTGAAATTAACTCAAAGAGAAATCTGAAGAGCCAAAAAGAGAAGAAAAAGATGTAGAACTTTTTTATAATCAGGAAAACGTAAATTGAAACCATGAGGTTAAATCATTATATACCCAGTAAATCAATAAAAATTTAAATGTCTTACAAATCCAATGTTTAGTTAGAATGTGGGGCAATAGAATTTGTCTGCACTGCTGGTAGTATGTAAATTGGTAAATCTCTATGAAAACAGGTTCAATGTTATGTAGCTGAGTTCAATATATTCAATTGTATTTCTGGATACAAAATCTACAGAAATACATGCACAAATACAAGAGTGTATATCTGAGATGTATGTCCAAGAATATTTGTGACAGCATTGCTTATAATAGTCTAAAGATGGAAACGAACTACAGCAGCTTGTGAAACATTCATACAATAGAAAATAACACATCAATATAAATGAATAAGCTGCAACTACATGCAACAAGGATTAACACAAATGTAATGTCGAACACGAGAAGCAAGAAAAAAGAATATATGCACTATTGTGTCCATTCATAAGGTGAAATATTCGCAAAACACAATTACATAAAAATGCAAACAATTTATAAAATTATATTTAAAATGTAAAATAAAAGGAATCATAAAATTCGGTTCCAGATTACACTACCTAAGGAGGGAGGTCTGGCATGTAGTCAGGGAGAAGCATATGGGGGTGGTTAGAATGTTTGGTGTGTTCTGTTTCTTGACCATAGTAGTGGTTGTTTCCTTTAAAATAATTCACTAAACTATCATTGTGTATAAAACAAAAATTAAAAACACATTAAGATAGCTTCAACTCCTTTAGTATAAATTCACTGAGAAATTTTCATTGCTGATAAGAATAACTCCTGACTTCATTTCATCTGGGTTTTTCTGCACCTTACATCCCAGCGCTGGAAAGAAACCGACCAAGGAAACTCTTACCCCCAATGCACTGAAATTTATAGTTATCCGCTCTGTATACACATTCATTTTCCTTAGGTTTTTCCCTACCAAAAATATATAAAAAATAGCAAATCCAAACTACAGAAAATCCATTTCCCAAGAGCTTTTATACTAACATTTCTCCTTGAGGAAGGCATTGTCCCTGTATTTCATGAAACATCCTTTATTGGCACTTACCTGCTTCTTACATGAGATCTTTAGTATATAACAAGAGCACATTTTCTGCCAACTATTTTCTACTTATTACATGACACATATAGAGCTTGAAATGTCATATTATACAGTAGACTTTCTAACTGTATGAAATTTATCCAAGTTGTTCTGATTTTATGCATATTAAAAGTTAAAACCAAGCAGCTACACACTGTATATATATTAAATTTACTACTTCATATAAATTATTATTATTAATGAAAGATGATGTCATTTCCCTAGGCAAGTATCAGATTACTATTTTCCCTTTAATTATTCTAATGCGTGTGTAGAATTTGTTGCTTAATACTTTTGCTTAAGTATTTAACATCATATCAATGCCTAATTCTCTTTCTCCTTTCTTCTTCAAACCACAATGTAGACTTTAACTTGTCCTGTGATTACGTTTCCCAGAGAACAATCAAGCAAAACCACAGTATTGGAAAAAGCATATTTATCAGTGTGTCTGGTCTTACTTTGCGAACACCTCTGCCAAGCTCTTCTCCATAGTTGGTTCCAAGAATTTCGAAGTGGACATTGGGATTGCCTCCATTTTCTCCAAATTCTAGCTCTCCAGTCAACCCACTAACTCCACCCTAAAAAAGAGAACAGATACTGATGTAAAATTTCAGAAGTAAAAACATAATAATAATAAAACATAAGAGGAAGTTCTAGGAACTCTACTTCCATTTATAAAATAAATATTTCAAGCATGCAATTATTGACAGGCTATATTTAAATAGGTACACAGCATAAAATGGAGCACAGTTGAAAGTAATCTTGGCAATCGCTTAATCCAATTTCACCCATTTGTCATATAGACAAAGAAATTTAGACCCAAAGAGTCAAATAGCTGCTCAAAATGACACCATGATAGAGCCGAGACTAAATTCCAGGCTAGAGTTTTTGCCACCATACCTTGTGACTTGCATGGGTCCATTAGTCAGAAAACAAGATGCTTCTGGACAGCGTACACTCTACTCTGGAGACAAGTTTCAATAATATTCTTTGCTCCAGCAAAATTCCGTTCAAATTTGATGTAAAAGTATACCTCAGAATCTTAAAATCTGTGGTTTTGAAATTATTAGAGGTTTATTTTTCCTTGTTATTTAAATATATTTTCCAAATTAAAAGTTTGGAACTTTTGGAAGCTAACTTAGGCTTGAGATCTCTTTTTGCTCTTAACTGGTAGTGTTGGATGTTGAGACTCATTGGGAATTTCCAAGCTTCATCTTTCCTCAACATGACAGATGTTCACTTTCCAACACATGGCAATGTAGGTCACAGTTCTTTCTTTCTTATTCTTTTCTCAGTTAAGTTTATCGGCCTTCATATTTTTTAGGATTTTACAAATGAAAATCACATTCTGAGTCACTTCAGTGCAGAAGTATGTCTAATTTAAAATTTTTGCTTATTAATAACATTTATTTGGACGACAAATTATCTCAGTTTGTAAATTGCTTCAATTATCACCTCTATAATGTTAATATTTAAACGTATTTCACTTGCCATAACCTGTAACTCCATTTCTTGTCTTTTCTTGGGGCTGATATTATGTTATTATATCTCCTACTTCATCTATGCCTTTTTGCCCATCACTTGATGCTAATTTCATAATAGAAATTCAATAAACTATTGTCAATTGATGTTTTTCTACCTTAATCATTAATTTCAATATACATTCTATTTTATTTTTGTAATAATAAAATTATTATTATTTATATTAATATATATTAATATAATTATACAATATATAAAATTATACAATACATATTATTCAATATCAATATATAAATTAATGTTAATTTATTATAATAATAAAATTATTATAATAAATTATAAATAATTTATAATAATTTATTAATAGAAAGCCTATTGGATTTGATATGCCTGTGCTCTTTTCATATATGGTTTAGCAATCCAGTGTATAGGTGACACTTTCTGGATTTCGCCAATGGCACCAGAATCTACTAGCTGTGTAAACCTGGCTAAGTCATTTAATTTCCCTATGCCTCAATTTCTGTATCTGCTAAATGGGAAAAATAATAGTGCCTACCCCAGAGGATTATTATGATTCCTATTATAATACATGTAAACAATATGGAAGAGTGCTTGACATAGGGTGAGAGCTTTATTACTATTATTATTATCATCATTATTACCTCCACCATTATTTAATTCTTTAATTTTGGAGGCCTTCTAGATCTCCTAGAAATTGTACACATGGTCTTGACATTTTTAAATTAAAGTTTATTTGGTTTCCAAAATTCATTATATGCCTGAATATTTAGATGGCTTAAGAAAAATTTTTTTTTTTTTTTTCAAATTCCAACTCGGTACATTTCATTGATAAGTACTTGGGGAAAAAAGAGTTGAAACAGCTGGTCTAGAATCTATTCACTCCCTTTACTGGTGTATGTGTAGGGGAATGGCCCAGACTGGGGGTGGGATGTCTAATGTCCTTGTCACCTAGAACTCCAAGTTCTAGTATAATAAACTAGTAATAAAATAAACCAGTAATGTTTACTAGGAGTAAGAATTCATATATACACAAAGCCTTTAGCAAGATATCCTAGGCTAAGGAAATATTGTACTAAAATAAACCCAGGATTTATGGATTAATGGTTAGTAGCTCCCTGAAAAATGTCTTGAAGGTTTATACTTTCTAGGGAAAAAATTGAGATCTTTCATAACATAAACACCCCCTGCGGTGAGAGGTAAACATGTGAAACCTTCCTTGGAGACAGAATGTGCATTTCCAATTCAGGAAGAAAAGACCTGGCAGCAACGCAGAATGTCTCGTACTCTCTCTCTTTTTCCTGTGCCCCTTGCTTACCTGTATTTTTGGTAAGTGTAATATATCTGATTCTTGCAAGTCTGTTCAATCCTGTGTGTTAGCTCAGTATTAATATCTCACGACATCGAGTTATCACTTAAGATTTTAAAGATCAAGGTAAATATAGTGGATCTTATTATTTTTAATATGTACAAATGGTAAATACTATAGGAGTTTGATAGAAAAATATAGCTTATATTACTATACATAAGTTCAAACTACTAGTATTCAGAAATCTTTTAATAAGAGCTTTTCTTGTCCTCAATCACACATCTACCTCAAAAATATCTCCTAATTATATCAGAATCTTAAATTTATGTCTTAGTACTTTATTTCTAGGAAAAAGGAAAAAAATATTACATATCAATATGATTGCTACATAGCAAAAATACTATGCCCCTGAAATTTTTAAACATTCAGCACTAGACTACCTGGTGCTATATTATTATTCCCAATCAATATTCACATAGCTGCTCGAGCCATGTCTTTACCCCTGCTTGTATCTGCTGCTGAGTGACTCAGTGTACTTAACATTGAACAAGATACAAAACCCAATAAGTTGGGGGACTTGCATTTAGTTTTCTGTGACCTCCATTTACCTTGTTCACCTTTTTGACTTTGTAATTTATCTTCTTTATGCTATATTCTTAATGAGCTCTTGGCATGCCTAATCAGTGAAACCTTCTCTCGCAAAGATGTCAGCGATTCTTGAGAGGTCAATATTTCAAGCAAATAAACCCTTTAACTAAAGCCCCTTGTTATTTCACCCAGATTTAACCTCTCTGATTTTTGATTGCTTTGGAAAATTCCATGGCTTTTGAGCTTTTTTTCATCTATCCTCAGATTAACCTTGAAAACAGAGCCTTGGTAAAAATGTGTACTGGCCAGGTTGTAAGGAATGGTCATTATATGCATGCATAGTTGTATTCTTTATCTCTTGGTGATGTAGCAGATCCTACACAAAATAAGCTAATGGGGCATTGATAGCAGGAAAACATATACAAATGATTTTGAAATATCATTTAAATTAACAGTAAAAATTGTTGCCAGCATAAACCTTTTTTAAAATACCAAGTAAAATTAGTTTGGATTTCATCCTACCCACTTGATATGGAAATACCAGTGGACATCAAATATAAAGAGCAAAGAGGAAAAAAAAATAAAAGAGGAGAATCGAAGGTTGGGAATAATTTACCACTGGATAATAAGTTTTTGAAAAGTAAAGGTTTGCTATTTCTCTATGGATAGTATAAGTTGGAAAAAACATGAAAAATATACTTCCTAAGACTTATATCACTCTGTTTATGGGGCTGAAGGATCTTTTCTTATACTTGAAATTGCAAAGTAACTTAGAGACAATTTTGGAGGATCATACGGAACATCAAATATTTACCATTCTTGTCTAGTTTCTTTATACATATTCCTAGGGTCCTTGTAACCTGCAGACATGCTTGGTAAACAAGGACACCCCGAGACATAATCATGAGCCCCCCAAGGCAGTGAACACACTAGGAGATGCCAGACTCGGCAGCATGTCCTGATGCCTCCATGTTTCATCAGGGTTATGTTTGGAGTGAAATATCCCTGACAGAAGCAAAATACCACATTTTCTACCCAGCAAAGATATATAACTATGGGTAGATAAATACCAGGATACAGGATGCAAGAAACAAAATAAAACCAAAAAATATGTGTATGGAATCCTTAGGAAAATTTGAGTTGCTATATAACATTTACATTAATATGTATATGTATATAGGTATGTGCATATATATACACATATCTTTATACAAATATATATATCCTCAAATAGTCATTCATAATTGAAACTTGCAGCAAACTGAGAAGTGACTAGGATGTTACTATCATTTTGATAATGCAGTCTCCATTTTAGGGGAAACTGAGGCCTACTCAGCTAGTTAAATAAGGAACCCAAGCTGAAACCTTCATCTTTTGCTTTATGTTTTCTCCTCTAGATTACGTAAACTGTATGTCTAATATAACATATGTATATCATAGTGGATGGCTCAAAAAAATGTATCACGATCTGAATTAAATTAAAATCTATGCCACTCTACCCACTTTATGATTCAAATAATCTGAAGTTGGAACGTACATTTGTGAATCTGCAAGAAGCCTATTCGGAGGGCATGGATGGCGTTTTTAAAATCTTCTGTGGCAATAAGTTTATTTGCATACATACTTGTGAAAAAGCTATCTTACATTTCAAGTCAATACTGTTTGTGGTAAGTCAGATTATGTTTTTCTAAATTCTCTCCTTTCAGGTTTGTTAATTCTAAATGATACACAGTAATTTACACCAAAAGCAAAGTAATATGTTTCCATTCCTCTAAGTATGCAAATTTTTTAAAAGTCTACAAAACCAAACAATGTAACATATTAGAGCTAACTTTTTCCAAACCGTTAACCCAGGAATCACCTTTTCCTCACACACTTCTCTTAAATCACCAAATCTTATTTCAATCCCCTAAATGTCTCTCAAAGATAAGCTACTTCTATCCATCTCATGGCTCACACCCTTGCCAGGCCTCCTCTAAGTGGGAGCTTTAGCCTCCTAATTGATGTTCCCTCATCCAGTCTGCCCTGGTCCAGTGGCAGCTGCAGAGTGGGTTCTCCACTTGGCAGCCACGGGATAATCTGATCTTGTCACCACCCTGTTTAAAGTACGTCAACGTCACTTTACCCCTCGAGTACAGTTTAAAAACTTTAACATAGTTTATCAACCTTCGTGATCTTTCCCCTTCTCTTGGTTTACAAGGAACCATGTGTCTGTTCTCTGTCTATTCTGACCACCTTGGGCTTGTTTCAGATGCTTAAATGTGCCCAGCTCTCTTTCCTCCAAGCCCGAAAACATTCTATTCCCTTTGCATGAAACGTTCTTCCTTCCCCGTTTCTGGAACACTCTTCTTTTCCTTTCTTGGCTAATGCCTACTCAACCTAAATGTTTCCACTTAACTGTCACTCTTAGGCCTAAAGTAGGCCTTCTAGTCACATATTTCCAGAACAGTTGTTGTTTCCCCTCTGTAGAACAAATCACACTTGTAATTATTTTTGATATTTCTATTTTCCTTTCATTCTGTGATCTCACAGTACAGCATATGGTAGTATTCAATAAATATTTGCTGAAGGAATAAATTACCATGTAAGAATTGGTATAATTTTAACATTTTTGCCATTTCAAAGAATATTCTTTCAGATATCAACATACATCAAGATATCTCTATTCGATATCAATGTGGATCATATATATATTAACATATATCAATATGATAAAGTATATTGGTACTTAAAGATTTGGGATACTCCACAAATATTGCTATTTGCTATTTTTCAACATTTAGTATTGAAAATAATTGCCACAAAGAATTTAACAGAAATTGATTAATTAAGTCAATGTGGTAGTATTTAATTTAAGGATCTATCAAATATTAATTGGCTTACTCATGTAGAATACATAGAAAATGATAAGTGGTTTTACATGTATAATTATATTTTGAATGTATTATTTTTCTTAGTTTATTTTTAATTAAACAAAAGAGATAAAGGTATTCTTTCTAAAACTCATGTTTTGTTTCATTTAAAAATTCATTAATGTCTTTCATTTACCTACATATAAATTTTTTTCCTCAATCTCTTTCCAGTCCAAACAATTATATGTGTTCTGTGTACTCTGGTAAATCAATTAACCTTTGTCATTATGCACATGATTTAATCTAATAGATATGTCAGGTACAGTGCTTCACGCCATGAAATATCCTCCTTTCATAGCTCTACATATCCTAACCCTGCTAGTTTTCAAGTTTCCATTAGATGCTATCAGCATAAATATTTCTAATCTATTTTTCAAGTCAGGTTTCCCAGGGAATATCAGTCAGGCCCATTTGTTCTAGAGTTCTGTTTAAGTCCATCATTTCTTTGTTTATTTTCTGTTTGGAGGATCTGTCCTGTTCTGTCAGAGGGGTGTTGAAGTATCCGGCTATTATGATGTTGCTGTTTATCATTTTGTTTAGATCAAGTAGAATTTGCTTTATGAATCTGGGTGCACTTGAGTTAGGTACATAAATGGTTAGAATTGCTATGTCTTCTTGTTGAATTGTACCCTTCACCATTATATAGTGACCATCTTTGTCTTTCATAACTTTTGTTGATTTCAAGACTAAGTTATCTGAAATCAGAACTGCCACGCCAGTTTTATTTTGGCTTCTGTTTGCTTGAAATGTTGTTTTCCATTCCTTCGCCTTGAGTCTGAATGCATCCTTGTGGGTTAGATGTATTTCCTGAAGACAGCAGATATTTGGCTTGTGTATATTTATCAATTCAGCCAGCCTATGTCTCTGTAGTGGGCAGTCATGTTTATTGAGAGAATTGATAAGTGGAGGAGATTTCTGTTGATCCTGTTGAGTTGAACTTTGTTGCTTTGTTTTCTCTCTTGAGCCATTGTGGTGTCTGGCCTTTGACCTTTAGCTTTTGGATAATTTTACATTGGTGAGTGTTTATTGTGCTGATCTATGTATAACACTGTTTTGAGTACTTCCTGGAGGGCAGGTCTTGTCTTGATGAATTCCCTCAGTCTTTGCTTGTCTGAGAAGGTCTTTATTTTTCCTTTGTATACAAAACTTAGTTTTGCAGGGTACAAGATTCTAGGCTGGGCATTATTCTGTTTGAGAAGAGTGACAATGGTCTTTTCTTGCTTGTAAGGTTTCAGTTAAGAAGTCTGCCATTATTCTGATGGATTTTGCTTTGTAGGTTACCTGCTTCTTTTGCCTTGCAGCTCATAGGAGGGCCTCTATGGTGGTTATTTTGGTCAGTCTGATAACTGTGTGTCATGATGTCTTCCTGTTTGCAATGAATTTCCCAGGAGTCCTTCGAGCTTCTTGTACCTGGATATCTAGATTTTTATAAGGCTTGGGAAATTTTCCTCTATTATATCCTCAAATAGCTTATCCACCCCTCATGTATTTTCTTTTTCTCCCTTGGGGGTGCCTATGATTCTCATGTTAAGCCTTTTCACATAATCCCATATTTCTTGTAGGCTTTGCTCTTTTCTCTTCTTTCTCTGCTCTATCTCTGTGACTGACATATTTAATTGAAAGGTGTTATCTTCAATCCCTGAGATTCTTTCTTCTGTTTTATCTACCCTGTTCTTGAGGCTTTCCACTGTGTTTTGTAATTCTTTGAATTAATTTTACATTTCCAGAAGTTCTGTTTGATTTTTCTTTAATGTTTCAATTTCTTTAGTGAATTTTTCTTCCAAGTGCTGGATTTTTTTTTTGTGGTTTCTTTGTGTTAGTTATCCATTTTGTCTTGCATATCACTGAGTTTTCTTACAATCCATGTTCAAAATCCTTCTTCTGCCATTTTAGTGTTCTAAATTTGGTAGCTGTCCATTGCTAGCGAGCTGGTGTTCCCCTTTGGGGGTGTGCTTTCCATTTGATTCTTCATACTTCCAGAGTTCTTTCCCTGATTCCTTCCCATCTGGATCAGCTGTTGCTTCTTACCTGTAGATTTTCTTTGGATAATGACACACCCTGTTTAGTCTCTGAGCCAGTAGGTGGTGTTTGTGGGTGAGATTCGACCACACCCTGTATGATGAGTCAGTAAATGCAGTAAAAGGTTATGCAAATTGACCTTCTTGTCAGTAGGTGGTGCTTGCTGGGAGGAGCAAGCTGCAGCGTTGTGACACAAGCACTGGCTTGCCCACTACTGTTGGTGTTTCACTGGGTCATGTACACCCCAAGTCCACTGGCTCTGACCCAGCATAGCCACAGGAATTGCCCAAGGACTGCAGCCTTTGTGGCCCAACTGCTTTACGAATTTAGTCTAGTTCCCAGGCTGCTTTTTGTCAGCCAGTGGTGGGGCTAGCAGGAACTCAGGTTTTGGGGTAGACATTTTCTCTCTGACTGGGCTGGTGTAAATGCTCCCTCCATGGGCACTAGCCAAATTCTGCCCTGTGCTGTGTTCCCCTGTGCCAGGGCGACCCTGGGTTTCAATCACTTCACTCTCCCTTCCCCAGGCACAGAGCTTCTCTCTCCACTGGGCGTGCAGGTGTGGCACTGCCAGGGAATGGAGCAGGGCTGGTGTAGGCAACATAAGACTGTCTTGTCTTCCCTCCTCAGTATCTCTTTCCTTGATATAATGTTAAAAGCAGGTAGTATGGTTGCTCACCTGATTTTTTGGGTTCTTCCGAAGGTTCTTGCTTGTGTGGATAGTTGTTGAGTTTGGTGTTTGTGCAACGGGATGATCGCTGGAGGTTTCTATTTAGCCATCTTGCTCTGCTCCCACTGATTATGGATATTTCAAGAGCAGCATTTTACATATTGAATTGCTGCATGAGAAATACTGACATATTATGGTGTCTCTTTCCTTCCTAGTGATACTCTCACTAAATAAGTGTCTCCTAAGCAACCTTCTAAACTATTAGTTTGTGTTTGTATGAAAGCTTCAGAAGAATAAATATATTCAGGTGCCTGCATCCTAGCCAAACCATAAATTAATAAATTGGCAAGATCAGAATCATGTTCAACAACCTCCCTTGGATTCATACCTGCCAGCTCTCTACACAGATAAAGCTGGAAGATTTTGGCAACACCTTGAGTATAGATTTGAGTTATTCATTTTCAGCTGAAAAATCTTTCTCTGCCAATATAGTCAATACATTTAATTCTCAAGTCCTCGTGTTGATAATATCCTAAATTCTCATTAAGGTGATTCTTTTGCAAAGAGGAAACGGTACTGCTATGGTTTGAAAGTCCCCTCCAAAACTGATGTTGAAATTTAATCACCATCGTTATGGTATGAAGAGGTGGGACCATTAAGAGGTGCTTATGTCATGAGGGCTCGGCCCCCATGAATGCATTCATGCCATTGTCACAGGAGTGGCCTTGTTATCACTAGAGTTTTTCCCCCTTTTTCTTTCTCTCTTGTGTGTTTTCTTGCCATGTGATGTCCTTTTGCCATGGGATGACCCACACCAGGTGCTGGCACCATGCTGGTAGACTGCCCAGCCTCCAGAACCATGTGCCAAATACACTTCTGTTCTTTATAAATTACCCAGTCTGTGGTAGTCTAGCAGGAGAAAATGAACTAAGAGAGAAAATTGGAGCAAGTAATGAGGCTGTTGGCGTAACAATTACCTTAAAATGTGGAGTGGTTTTGAAACTGAGTAATGGGTAGAGGCTGGAAGAATTTGGAGGAGCAGGCTGTATAAAGACTGTATGGATGTGAATGGAGCATTAGGGGCAATTCTGGAGAGGGCTCAGAAGAGAAGAGCTGCAGGGAAAGTCTGGAACTTCTTAGAGTTTACTTAATTGATTTTGAATAGAACGTTGATAGAAATATGGGCAGTAAAGGTCATTCTGATGAGATCTCAGACAGAAATGAGAAATCAGGTATTAAAAACTAAAGCAAAGGCCATCCTTGTCATAAAGTAGCAAAGACCTTGGCTGAATTGTGTCCATGTCGTCGGACTTTAATAAATGCAGACCTTAAGGGCAATAGCTAGGATATCTGGCTGAATACATTTCAAGCAGCAAAGCATTCAGGCTGCTGTGTGGCTACTTTAAACCACACACAGTAAAATATGTAAGAAAAGAAATGATTTAAAAATAGAATTTATAATTTAAAGAGAAACAGATGGAAAGACTTGAAAAATTTGCAGCCTTGCTATGGAAAGAGTGAAAAAGCATGTTCAGGAGAGAAATAGTAAGGGTGCCGCCAAGCAACTGTTTGCGAAAGAGATTCATATGAGTAGAAGGGAGCCATGTGCTATTTGTCAAGACAGTGGAAGAAAGATCCCGAAGGCATTTCACAATCTTTGAGACTGCCCCTGCCATCTCAGGCCCGGAGCTCTAGGAGGGCAGAATGGTTTCAGGGCATGGGTCCAGAGTGCTCTCCATGGGCTCACTGTCCAAGGCCACCTCAGGACTCTGCTTGTAGCATTTCAGTGTAGCATTCCTCAGCTTTCCCAGGCTGCTCGAGTGGGCCCAGGTGTGGCTTGGGATGCCACTTCAGAGGGTGCAAGCAGTAAGCCTTGGCAGCATCCACATGATGTTAACTCTGCAGTACACAGAATGAAAGAACTATGGGGGTATGGCTCCCTCCACTTAGATTTCAAAGGATATCATGCTATGTCAGGGAGCCCAGGAAGACAATTTTTCCAGGGTGAAGCCACTACAGAGACCCTCTACCAGGACAATGCTGAGAGGAAATGTGGGATCACAGAGTTTCCACTAGGGCAGTGCCTACCAGACTCGTGGAAATAAGGCCACCCCAAGACCACAGAACTGTAGGACCATCAACATGAAACTCCAGCCTGTGAAAACTGCATAGGCTGAGCCCAGCAAAACCTTGGAGGAGGGGCTGCCCGAGGGCTTAGAGGCTCAGTCCCTGCTCTAATGTACCCAGGAACCAGGACATGGGGTCAAAGGATATAATTCTCTAAGACTTAATGTTACATTTTCTGTTGGGTTTTGATCTTACTTGGGACCAGTTGCCCCTCTTTTCTTGCCTGTATTTTTCTTTTGGAATAGGAATGTCTGTCCTATGCCTGTCCCACCACTATAGTTTGGAAGTAGATAAACTGTTTTGATTTCAGAAGCTCATAGCTAGAAATAATTTGCATCATGATGAATTGTGCTTTGAGTCTCGCTCATATCTGATTTAGTTGAGATTCTAGAATTTGGACGTTTGAGTAGATGCTGATGTAAGTTCAAATTTTTTGGACTGCCTAGAAGAAATGAATGTATTTTATATGTGAGAGTGACATCAGTTTTTTTGGGGGGGAAGGGGTGGAATGCTATAATTTTAACATCCCTTCAAAAATTCATGTTGAAATTTAATTGCCTTTCTAATGGTATTAAGAGATGGGACCTTCAGGAGTTGATTGGGCCATGAGAACTCCACCCCCATGAATGGATTAATGCCCTTTAAGATGGCAGTGGATTAGTTATAAAGGAATTTCAGCTCCCTTTTTTCTCTCTTGGTTTGCTTGCCATGTGATATCCTTCTGCCATGGCATGACCTTCGCCAGATGCTGGCACCACAGCCCTCAGAACCATGGGCCAAAACACTTCTGCTCTTTATCAATTTCCCAATTTGTGGTATTTTGTTAGAGCAGCAGAAAAGGGACTAAGACAAGTGCTCAGAGAAAGATCCAAGCTATTCTCCATTTGAAATGTATCTTTCCACAATTTCCTGGGTTTTTTAAAAATATCTAATTCACTGTTAATATCAAATTTTTAGTTTTTTCTCTGACTTTTCTAAATGCATTCACATTTCATTTGACTAGCTATTTTTCTTTGTGTTTTGGGAGTAAAAGGCAAACACATGCAGAAAGGAAAAGGACAGGTAAAATAAAAAAAAAAACGTAAACTTCCAAATGCCTGTCTCCTTTGCGTAAAGGGTACAGGAGAATTTGTTTATTTTATTAATCATTGCAGTTTAAACCCAAGAAGCTGTGCAAGACAAATGAAAAGTGTCAGCAAGGATGACATGACAAAGAGTCTAATAAACTGCAGAATGCTTATACCACTGAGAGGAGCTAAACAACATAAACTGCCTTCTGGGACTGGAACAGGTAGCTAAGCCAAAAAGATCACAGCGAGGCTAAACAACATATTGGCAGTGAAGAATAATAATGCAATCAAGTATCTAAATGCTGCAACATATTAGCTATTTGTGAATAATATCTTTATGGAAAGATAAATTAAGGGTCATCACATCCAATGTTTTACCATGTATCATCTAAATGGAAAAAAATGCTAAGTTTGCCGTTAATTTTTCTAGCTGATGGTGTGGTTTTTAAAAAAATAGTTTTTGTACTTTGTGATAAGAACCCAAATAATTTGAGTATCTCTAATGCTAATGACATAGCCAAGGCAATTTAAAATATCTCAACCACCAATTTTTTACTTGCATAAAATTCCTTTACAATTAAATAAAGGTCCCCCTTTTTATTTATGTTTGTGACCCTCTGATGTTTTTCTTTTTTAATATTTTATTTTTCCATTGCACTGTTTTGTGCTTTATATTGGCAGTAATATTAGTGAAGAAAAAAATTCTTCTAAAAGATATCTCATCACACAATGATTTATTGTATCCCTTTCACATGAAAATTAAGAAGAGTAAAATGCTTATCGGAGGTTACCTTCTTGATGGTCTCCAACATGGAACGCCCTCCCTGCCAAGGCTTCGAGTTCTTTCGGATACATGACAAACTTGCCATGCTGTGCCACTTTCTGTCCTCCAGCTTCTTATGAAAAGCATTAGCAAGCAGAAGCACTGTGTCATATATGTAAAGGTTTGAAATCTGAAAAGACATTAGACAGTGATCATTAGAATCATTGATGCCAGCCATCAAGAATAAGGGGAAAATCATCGGCTCAACTGCTTCTGTTCATGTCATAGATGGCTGGTTTACTGAGTTATTTATTAAGCAGAAGCTTTCTTTTGTCATTTCCTGAGCAATTTTGCCATTGAGGATGAAGTCTTGTCTGATTGTATGCCTCAATTGCCTTTTCAGCTTATTTAGGTATGAAAGAGAAGATAAAAAAAAAAAAGTTTTCACGGAGATAAGGGTGTTAGTGTCAGACCTTAGAATATCATTGGCCTTTCTTTCTTTCTTTCTTTCTGAGGAGGTAAGGAACTAAGAATTCAAGATTGGAAGGGCAAACTGAATAATATCATTTCTGAATATGTCAAGTTCTTGCATTCTAGTTATTCAGATGGAGAAATATCAACTCCATCTTATATATGAGTGTCACAAGTGCATAAAAAGGAAGCAGCCATGTGTGTACATTTGTGTCTATGGGGATTCTATAATGAAAAAATGAAACAACAGAACCATTCATTAATATTATACACAGTGATCAAGGATCTATACAAAGTTATATAGGCATACACATGCATCACAATTCATTTATGTGACAAACACCATAAATTATTAATCCTCTGTGAATGTATGCTCACATTAACACTTTCTTCTTCTAAGGTAACCATGTTATTATCTTCTTTCTACTTAGATGGAAAAGTGAATTATAGCCATTTTTTGCTAAGGTCTATTGCACTCTTACAGTTAAGTCTTGCCAGAGCTACCATCCATGCTGTGAATTAATTACCAAAGGTGCTTATTTTTCAAAGAAATTAAAAATTATTCATCAAACAACACCAAAAGGTATCCTAGGTTTAAAAACTGTTAAATGTTATATTATTACCTCTTAGAAGGAAAAAGCCAATAGAAAATAAAGAATTAGAAATCAATGTAGCAATTAATTCCATCCTAAAGTGTTGAGATTTTCTCAGGTTTTTAGAAATGTGTTATTGCAGTTTTTCCTAACAAACAAAGGGAGGAGTATGTGGATTGTCCTTTGGTTATAATTAATCATGTAGGAAATTTTTGAAATAGTCTGCCCACATCACAGGATGGTACTAAGCTTCAACTATTGGTCTAATTAGAGTTTGATGCTATGCACAGCTGTTAACAAGAGCTTCCTAACAGTGCCTTGTGAGTTTTCTTTCACGTATCATGTAAATCTTTAACCCTTTGGGTTTGTTAAGCATCATTTTTATATGTATAATACTCATGGAAGTTAGGTATTTTTTGGAAGAAACTTTGCACACTCATGTATTATGTGAAATATAAGTTTGTTCTTTACAAGGAATTATTAGGGCTGGCTGTTTTCACCCCACCCCACTCTTACCCCATCCTGCCAAATAATTACTACACAGACTAGAAAAGAACAGCTTAAACCTGCTATTATGAATAAAGTGTGAGACTGGAAGTTAAAAGTAGCCCATGAATCAAAATTCAAGTTGGAATTAGATTGTGATGACCCAACAGGAAAATGGAGAAGAAACATGATGGATGAAAGGGCTGTACCCAACAATCCAGGGAACATCTTTTAATAGACTTCTCAAAATGATATGCAATTATCTGGCCTTTTTCTAACCTCTCCTGGCTCCACTGTCTCAAACTTTCTTCCTCTTTCTAGCTTTATTTCTAGCTTTTATTTATCTTTCTAGCTTTATTTTGCCTTTCCCTCATACTGATTGCTTTAAGTGTGTATTTGAGATTGGCAGGGTAGCATCCTTTGATAGCTCTTTACCTTTCTCCAACTAGGTAACATTTTTCAATATTTAGTTCAAAGGTTATGTGCTAGGAGAATCCTACCCTGACTACTTCTCATCTTCTCTCCCTATCCTGGGCTACATTGAACAGTCCTCTTTTACCTCCTAGGACCTCAGTGCTTACCTCTATCGAAACATGTTATAATGCTAAGATTTTTTAAAATCTGCCTTTCATACTAGAATATGAGTTCCTTCTGGACAGGGACTTACATTATACATCTTTTTTCCCTCTTGTGCTTTATTTCCCTTTCACTTAGTGTAAGGCCTAGCACATATTTGTTTTTGATAAACAGACATTGAATAAAAGAAGACAAAGAACGGGAAGAAAGGAAAAAAGAAAGTTAAGTTTAAAGCCAGGTGGGTTGGACAGAAGTCAAGACATGAGGAATCTGGCAAACTCAGTTCTATCCAAACCTGACATTTCTGTGACACTTTTGTTTTATTTTTTTATTTTTTGCATACCTGGAAGCATGCACTTTGAGCATCTATGCTGGTCTTAAAGGTGAATTCTCTGTACCCACTGTGTGATAGGTGTTTTCGCAGCCTCTCCTCATCTGTCCACATTCCAAACTGCAGGATCAAGAAGTGGTGGTGACATTGTCTGAGCTCTACATTACCCCTTCTAACCTCTTCTAGTCTGTTCCTTCCTTCTCAGGCAAGTACTCATTTTCCTTTGCAGTTCATGGTCTTTCCTGGGCTACACTTTATTGCTCCTTCCTGCCATCACTGACTGACTTACTGGTCATTCATTATTAGTGAGTTCTTTGACTCCTGCCACACTGTGATCCCAAACTATCTCTTGGCATTTAAAAAGGTCACTGCAATTTCTACACAGACGATTTTCACTTCTACTTTAGCCACAACCATCACAAATGATTAGTCACTGGAAACAAACATACATCTCTAAAATCTTAAACTCCAGTATTCCACACCTGACCAATCATTTCTCTCCAACTTGCAGTCACTGCACTTGTTCTTTGACATCGCTGACCCTCCAGCACCTATTTTCTCCATGCAACAGCCTTCCAGTATTTGATACCATCTATTGCTTTCCCTGTGACATTCCCTTTCTTTCAGTTGTTCACCGTCTGGTGTGGTTCGTAGACTGCTCATCATCTTAGTTCTCTTCCTCTATCTTTCTCTTGTTTTTCCATGTTTCTGTTAAAAAATTTAGTAGCCAGAATTGGCACATTATTGCAGATGTGATATGACGAGGAGAGAGTAGTATAAGACATTTTATCTCTTGATCATAGCAAAATTCTTCTGACATAGAGAACAAGATTTTGTTAGAACGGTTTAGAGCAAATAGGACTTGTGCTCTGCTCATACTGAATTTGCCTTCAACTTAACAGCTTTGAACGGCTGATAAACCAGGACTCTTCAATCTAGACTTCACATAATTGATTTTAAACCTATACTTTATCTCTGTAAAATTTCAACTTTTAGGCTTATTATTCAGTCAATATTAACAACTTGGATCTTGATTATGTAATGTAACATAAGCCTCCTCTATTAGTTTTGTATCATTTAGAAGTTCGATAGTCATGTTTTATGCATTTTCATTCATGTACTGATAATCATTTTGAAAATAATGGATCCAAGGACAGAATCTTGTGGATGATCAAGATTACTTGCATTTCAAGAGTAGAATATTTATCAGTGCAGTTTGAATATTCTTCTGGTTCCACACTTTTCAAACTGAGAATAAAAGAACCCCTGGTAGTTGGTTGTAGATATCAGGAAGTACTCAAAGCCACAGAATATATTTAAGACATATTTTAAGGATATCAATATTACTTGAAGATTTGAGTGGTACATTTAGCTACCAAGTTTGTTTAAAGTTTTGGAGAAAAACAAATAGCTTAATTGGCAAATTATTTGAAATACCACTTTTAATTTTATAATAACATACATGTTATAACTTTTAAAAGTAATAATGAGACAAAATATTTTGAGCTTTTTTTTTCCTATCTGAAGCCAGAGTATTTATTATCTTTTTTTTTTTTGAGACAGAGTCTCACTCTGTTGCCCTGGGTAGAATGCCCTGGCGTCAGCCCAGCTAACAGCAACCACAAGCTCCTGGGCTTAAGTGATCCTCCTGCCTCGGCCTCCCAAGTAGCTGGGACTACAGGCACACGCCACCATGCCCGGCTAATTTTTTCTATTTATAGTAGAGACAGGGTCTGGCTCTTGCTCAGGCTGGTCTTGAACTCCTGACCTCAAGCAACCCTCCTGCCTCGGCCTCCCAGAGTGCTAGGGTTACAGGCATGAACCACCACACCCGGCCCAGAGTGTTTGCCCTTAGGAACCCTTTGGTGAACATGTTTGAGTGGCATCATTCTATCTAGACTTTTCAATATGTTTCCTAAGGATTTCACAAGAAAATTTGTTAAACACCATATAAAAATCAACATCCAATACATAGCTTTATGACATTCTCCCAATTTAAAAAACCTGTTAATAAGGGCCTAGTTTGTCAATATTTGTTCTTACGGAAGCTCCACTGGGTTATTTGAAGTACCTCAAAACATTTATTTACCTAAATATTTACGTAGTTTACCTAAATATTAACGTTTAATATATTAAACTATGATTGTCAGAATCTTTTCTTCTTCCTTTTGAAAACTGGTACAATATACCAATCTCTGGTACTGTGGTTTTTCTCCCTAAGTATTTCTCTAGTATTTCTAAACTATAATATTGTGATCATATCTGCGGGTTGACTGGCTGTTCTGAGCAATTATTTGTTAGGCCTAATTCAAAGCATTTAGGCAGACTCTTACCATCTCCAAATCCCTGTTCCTTTTAAACCAGTGGTTTACTTTCTTTTAATAACTTTTATTCTAACCTTTCCAATTCAAAGACAATTCCCCTTAGATGGAGAAAGCAGAAGCAAACAGATTTGAATGTTTCTGTTTTCTCTCCATGAGCAGCCAAGCTAACATTAGTGTCCCCATGCAGTAGAGGGATCACTTCCTTCTTGTTTCATACATAGCTAAAAACTCTGCTTTCTAATTAAAAGGTATTCTTTAATATTTATTTAGAAACCTCAGATAATCCTGAATTTTAGTTTTTCTGGCACTAATTTAAAGATTTGTGAACTTTTTTCTGTTTTTTTTTTCCTAAATTTTACTTCATTTTCTGTGTACATTAAACTAGGTAACAGCCCAGAGATTTCTACACAGGCTCATGTACCCTCTTTACTTTCCCTCATGTCGATTGATGTGATTTTATGTTAGGTTTCTATTTTGAAAGTTGACTTGAGTCATATTTATATACTTGTTTGTTTTCTGAAATTATTTTAATTGCACCCTTCTGAATTCTAAGGTATAAGCCTGTCTGTGGTCATATTTACTTGCATTGTTTTATAGACTTCACGTTGAGAGAATTACTTCTCCTAGGGAACCTCCTATTCCTAAATTATCAGTCAGCAGTATCCTGTTGATCAGAATTTAATCCAAAGTAGTATTTTATTTTGTTGCTTTCTCCAACTTCAGCATGAAAAAAAATTTTCATCAAGGAGAGGCTATATGTCAACAGTTCTGCTTTTAGTGGAACATTTTAAATTCAAGAGCCCTGCTTTGACATTCTTAATTATATAAATCATCACATATAGAAGTTTCTGTCAGTTTTCATTTTATATATTAAATAGTCAAATTCTGTCACACATAAGAGGAAAGTTAACAAATCCTCAAAGAAAAAGTTGTTGTCCTGTTTTCTTCCATCTGGGGGTTTGGGGAGAATAAAACGAAGGTGTGGGTTAAGAAGGTGGTGCTTCTGTACAGCCTAATCTAGCAGTTAAATTTGGAAATACAGGGAGAAATAACATATTTGTTCCCTGAGATCTAGGACCTCATTAATTGAAATGGAGATATTATGTTGTTAGTCAAATGTGCTGTGAAATACTTTGTTTTCCCTAAATGACATAGTAAATAATTTTTCTTAAGTTCCTACTTCTTTTCCTGCTACTTCTTTTGACAGAAACTGCCTTTAATATCTCACAATTTTCTAAATCAGCATTCTTTTGTGTTTCTCTTTATTTAAAATTCTATCATTTTTATATCAATTATACTCATGACCAGTTAATATGCAAAGATGAGCCATTATAAGCATATCAGTAAGGGTGGCACTAGAATTTAAACAGGTCTTGTTAAGCCTTCAGAGAGGCTTACTCCAACCATTGCCTTCTCCTTAACTACGTTCAAACCTACCAGTATTCACAAAGGTGCAAAGCACTGTGGTGGATATGATGGAGAAAATGATAGAGGAGTACATTATGGAATTCTATGATGCCAGATTCCTGGAAGGTACCTATTTTAAAGGAGCTTAAAATCCAGTATGGAACAGAAAGTTGCAGGGCAAGGATCCTGGAGCCAGGCTACTCATTACCATGTATGAGAATGGGGGAAATGATTGGATAAATGGCAACTCATCTAAAAATATTCGAAGGTGACTAAGGATAGGGAGAATGGGGGTTAGTTTTCAAAAGATGGAGTAGTCTTGCAAAATCACCTTATTTATATGGTATTATTGGAGATGAACTAGTTTTCCCAGGGTTACATTTCTAAACTGTTAAAACTGAATGTCTCAAAGTACTAAAATGTTTTCCACGGTAAACACTTTAAAGAATAGGTTTCTGAAGTGCATCATGTTTTTCTGACTTCTAAAATTGGCATGACATTAACTTTGCTGACATCTCAGAGTTATTATTTAAATATTAACTTATATGCTAACATTATATTACAGTGATACCTTTAGAAACTGCTTTATAACACAGATTTGTTTTTACAGGGAAAGTCCTACAATGGTAGGATATACAACGCAGTGTATCCGATTCCTTTTTTCCTGTGTCTTGCCTTGCTAGGGAGCGCTGCCTATGGCTCCCTGCTGTTGTCAGTGTGCCTGCTTTTCGTAACACACCCTTCCAATTGACTTATTGAGATCTCCAGTGTAAAGAAAAAAAAGTCTGATAGGATTTTCCTTAAGAAAAAAGAAATAGGCTTCAAGTGAGTATTTAAAGGGCATTCTTATGAGTAAGCTGCAGGGATTTGGTGTTCTCTGTTTTGCTGTTCAGAGATTTAATTTATTTACTTTCAAATTCTTTGTTGTATTCTGGATGGTGAAGCTTTCAGCTATATCCCATTGGTGTTGGATATGACTATATAACATTATAGCACTTTTTTGCATTTTTTAAAAATTTTTCTTTTTTGTCAGCGTATTATGCGGGTACAAATGTTTAGGTTACATTTATTGTCTTTGCCCCACCTGAGTCAGAGCTTCTAGCATTTCTAAGTAGTTTTTTGTTGAAGTTATTAAAACTGGAGACTGATCTTTTTTTTAAAAAAAAATAAAATAAACATCCATGTCTTTTTTATGCCAGAAAAGCCAAGCAAATTTATTAGCTTAATAATTTGAAGGTTGGCATTAGGAATATCAATTATGAATTCTCCCATGGGAAATGCTATAGACCTACTTGTTTAGAAGGAAATAACTCTTTCTTATTATATTTTTGTTATATCTGCTAAGTAGATATTTTTCTATAATGAAATCAAAAGGAATAAAGACATGAATTCTTAGCACTTTCTCCCCATGAGATTTAATAATTTTTGGAGAGAATTGTTCAGAAATGATAATACATATAATTCTGAATCCAATGCAACTCAAAAAGCTCTTTTTGTAATTGCCCAACAAAGCACCCTGGGCGAAATATACTAGCATCTAGAATATACCTCCATGTTCTGAGCAAATGGATCCTTTGGATCACATAGTGTTGAAGATATTCGATGGTTGCCACGGAAACATCGCTGACTTATATTCTGGGGGACTGGAAATGTCTGCCGAATAATCGTTAACCTTCCAATTGACCTTCTTACAAGTTCCTGTACGTCCACATCGTTTATTTCCTATAATATAAGAATTAGAAGAATTAGAAATACTCTGATATAGGAACAAAAACACAAAACCATTTATGAATTGTTACCTGGACATGTTAGGGATTCTGTTACTGTAATACATGGGCTTAATGTTTAGCCCATATCTGAATAAAAACAATGCATTTTCTTCAAAATGATGGATTCATTTGTAGTTCCTGACTGTGCTTTAAATCAGTGGTCCCCAAACTTTTTGGTAGCAGGGACGGGTTTCATGGAAGACAATTTTTCCATGGACCACAGGTGGAGGGGATGGTTTCAGGATGATTCAAGCACAGTCCATTTATTGTGCACTTTATTTGTATTATTATTACATTATAACATGTAATGAAATAATTATACAACTCACCATAATGCAGAATCTAATACCACCACTGATCTGATAGGCGGTAGAGCTCAGACAGTGATGCGAGCTACGGGGAGCGGCTATAAACGCAGATGAAGCTCCCCTGCTGCTCACCTCCTGCTGTGTGGCCTGGTTCCTAACAGGGGTTGGGGCCCACAGCTTTAAATGACATATGTATTAGTGCCTAAACAATTTTAAATGGAACACTTGATATAAATATGGTTTATTAGTAAGTTTATAAGCTATTACGGTGAACACTTTAGAAAAATGTAGGTGTAATCAAAACATTAAAAAAGTCACAAAAGATGTTGCTACTATACTTTATTATTCATTAATGGATTTCAAGTATCTATTACCGAGTACCTAGGAAGACAGTTGCAACGTAAGTGTAATATATATTTTTCTTAGCAATGAAAAATGAGGCTTTTAAATGATGAAAATAAAAAGAGCAAGAGGCAATATTATTTTTTAGGACTTCCCATAATTATTTATTAGAACTATTAGTATTAACTCACATGTTTTTCTTGGTAAAAAATAGATTAAACGAAGTACTCGCTGTTAGATGAATATACTATGTAATTGTGGTCTTGACAATTGTGGCCTACATAAAGATGAAAAATTCTGTTGTTTAATATATTCTGAATCAGGATGAGTGAAGGAAGAAATGTAATGTTCTTTATATAAATGAATTTAGTTTTGCATATGATTATTTGCCAAACTCAAAGAAGTGTAATTTCTACTTCCTTCTTCTGCCACCTCCTAACTCCAGACTTAGATTTAGTCATGGGCGTAGAAGTAAAAAGAATGAAATAATATTTTTATAACATATATCTGTTCTGAATGGAATTAGAATAAAAGTAACCAAAATAATTTCAGTTTTGAGGTCATCTTTACTAAAGCCATTTGTGCTTAATGGTGTCCTTTTAAATCAATGAGGCCTGTGCGATTAACATGCTATTGGTTTGAATAGATTCTTAAAGCAACAGAAACAAAACGTTTGGTGCAAGATAAATTTTGGGCAGCAGTGAGCATTTCTTAGTTTTGATCCAAGGAATTATTACAGAAAAGTGAAAGAGAAAAAGGTAATTCACAGATATAAATTTTCTTTCTTTCTTACTGGACTAATTGCATATTATTCTTCTTTGTAGTGTATGTTAGATTTACAAATTATTCCTTTTTTTAATTTTTATGAAACAGAGACTTTCTGAAAATAAAATAATGTCTGCCAGCAGCTGGATCCAGTGTAATATCCTAGATTTCTGGGTGATTAATCAATTCTTAATATACCATGAAAAATGGTTTTTCTCCATTTAAAATGCAGTCTTTTTCCTTTACTCTGTGTCATTTCACCGGTCACCAAAAACTCTGGCAAAGACAGGTCGCTTTTTAATTCTCTGTCGTCTACTCACAAAGAATTAAACAGTGTCCTGTCAACTCCATTTTAAGCTCTAACTTTAACCCAACACCTTTTAAAGTTAATTAATATTAATATTGCTAATCAATGTCTTCCCATATTTTAAAAATTTTATACTGTGCAGACAGGAATTTTCATTTAAAAGGCAATTGCAAATTTTACCAGTTTTCTCATAATATTAACTGAATTTTATTATATATGTGGTCCCTTTTTCTTCAGCAATACTAAAATTTATCAACATTTTATCAAACATCACCATCTCTATCTACACCAACCATGATGAACTACAAATCAGCACAGTGGAATAAAAATTTACATTTAATGACTGCCTACTAAATGTTAGGCAAAATACTAACTACTTTAGCTATTACCTCATTTTCTGCTAATAGACAATACTCTGAATCAGATACTGTTTATTCTCATTTTATAAATAAAGAACCAGGGAGATTCTGAGCTCTTTATTCAAAATATTCTATTCATAGGATGAATATATGAATGTTATCAAAAGAAATGCTCTCTGAAGGAATTATACAAGAAGTCCATATTTCCTTACAAGAATTCCTTAGATTAGTATTTATGAATGAGAGAATTAAAACTATAAGGACACATTATTTCAGCACATAACTTCCTCATGATTCTGCAAGGAATGATAAAGTAATCTATCATGAGAAAGGCCACTGAGAGGATGATTTTCAAACCCACAAAAAGCGACAGTTAATTTTCAGAGGTTCCAAAGGTTGACATTCTCAGGTACCTACGCGACTAAAGTGTATCTGAAGAAATGTCAATGTGAATTGAGTATAATTTGCCTATTATTGTTTTGGGAAGAGAAAAGAAAGTTATTTTCTGGGAGAAAAGAATGTGCCATTCTGAATGAAACTGACTGTCTCAAAAAAATCACTTATAATTTTAGTTTTGACACTTGATCTCAAAAACTGTTTGATAGCGATACGAACACTTGATTATGCAGCTATTTTATATTTGCAGAACTTTACTCCTGCATTTCAAAAGGTGCATTTCAAGAGTGGCAGATGCAATGCTATATAAACACGGAAGTGATGACTTGATCTATGAAAAGATCCTTTTAAATGGAAGAAAATTAATAAGTAAGCTTCTGTATTAAAATGTGAAACTGTGATACAATCTATTAGGATCTGTATTTTCTAATGCTATGAATTTTTAAAATGATGTCAGATTTTTAAAATTACTTATGTGAAGAACTAGCTTACAAAACAAGCTCTCATTCTCCTGAGTCCCCAGTACTACCTAATATGCTAATGTCTATAAAGAAATACAGAATTCCAGAGCTTCCAAGAAGTTAAAGAACCTGAACTATAAAATTATTTGTCCTATTTGTCCTTCTAATATTCTCTATTTGATTGAGTATATTTATAAAAGTAGAATTGATACTGTAACAAAAAACAGGTAAATTTATTTTAGTGTACCTGAATTTTCTTTTTTACCTCTTTAGAAGCAAAGCATAAAGTCTGTTTCTTCCAAAATAATTTACCTGGATAATTAAAAATTATTAAGAAGCTAGTCAGTCTGTTCAATAAAATATTCTTATTCCCTTTGCTTCAATAATCCTGAACTATGTAAGACCCAAGGAAGAAAAAGAAAAGTTACAATATCTGCTGGGTATACAACCCTATCTAGAAACGGCCACTTTCTAGAACAAATCATTGCTGAATCCTTATAGCATATGAGATTTAGGTTTAAATTAACAAAAATTTGGGGAAAGAAAAGACTCTCAAAATCCATTAGATAAGATGCCAATTTAGACTAAAAAAAAATTCGAAGAAATAGTTTCCTATTTCCCCTTCATTCTATCATTTTACCCTCTTTTCCCTTTTTTTTTTTTTTTTTTTTTTACCTCTTAGCATCTAACGAAGTTCCTGGCTCACAGTAGGAATTCAATAAATGTTGATAAATAAAAAAAATCTAATGAATAAATGAATGGCAAGATTTTACCAAACCATCTTCTAAAGATTGATACTTAAAATTTTAATTTTATACACTGGAATGCTTTAAAAGTGTTGAACAATTCTGAATAAAGCAGAGTTTAGTAATGAGATTAATCAGTCTACTATGTGGTGTAGATGAAAAGATTATGTTTTTTTTTTCTAATTTGTTTTTATTCTTCATACTTTAGCAAAGATGATCCTTTGATACATCCATAAAGTTTAACATTAATGTGAGGCAGTTATGCCAACGTCACGTTGAAAAATGGAACAAAACCATCTGTAGGCTATATACCAACAGGAAGAGAAACAGAATGGTAACTTTCTGCTTGACAGGTTAGTAGTGAGCAGTTCAATTCATCACTAAATTAGAAAAAAATTGAAAAACATCCATTATACATATAGGCTTTATTAATCTCAAAACAACAACAACAAACACCCCCAAACCAACAACTTCCTCCTTAAGTGCAATACTCAGTAATGATTAATGGAATAAAGTCTTAGAGTATTTAAATAAGAAGAGAGTAAAATCTCCTCAGGACACCAAAGGTCAGATTCTGTATTATCTGAGAATGGAAGGGTGCATGAAGCATTAGGCTTCTTGCCGGTCTAAACAGAGTACATCTTCCTATCTAACTTTTGTAAAACTTAAATAAAGTGCTAGGCCATCTGCTTCAGGGCCCTGAAGGGACGACAACACTTATATGGAAAGGCTATTCTGAGCTGGATCCACTGATTGCAGGGAGAAGATAAATACCATTACCAAGTACTAACATATGATTGATTGCACCATATGAACTAGCACAGCCTCCCATTATTATAGGACACTTAACACAAATGAAAAAAACATATTGTTTTCAAGTTTCTGTATCAATTTGTGTCATGACGCACTATGCCAACTTTGATTTATAGTCCCTCTCTAAAAAACTATTGGCGCAATAAGATTAAATAAATGTTTGCAACCCATTTTAAAATTAGCAACAAAATAATAGCTATACAAACCAAACTAGACAGATTTCATGTTTTCCATTTTCAGTCAAAATGGGCATTTGCATGTTGGGTTTTTTTGCTGCTGTTGTTACATTTAGAGTTTATTAGCTCCCTGGCAAATTTGAGAAATCCATGTTGCCTCTTTTATATAAACTAAGATAAATTATGATGTACCCATTATAAATTTGTATAGACAAGCATGTAAACAAAAAGTGTGTAAGAAAAGAATGAGAATCAAGTTTCCTGAGGTATATTTCAGAGAGAATAAGGTGACTAAATGGAATTACACAAAAGCGAGAGTGGTGACCTCAGATATACTGGCTGATGGTGGGTTTTTTTTAAGAGGTAAAAAAAAAAAAATGCTCATTCTCTGAGTTTTAACCTAGTTCAGATAAAAGTAATAACCAATGTAAATGGTATGGGTTGTGGACACTAATTTTCAGAGGCTAGGTAGTATTGTCCTGTCCCAAAGAAATCACACCTTTGCTCAAGGACTAGAGCGATAAGGGTTTCAGTCATGTGAAGGTGAAGTGATAGGACAATTTACAGTAGAAAACCCAAGTCTGAAAAATGTAAAATTTGTTGAGGTCTTCTATATCATCTTCTATACTTCTAACGTTTATTGAACTATTTACCAGTTAGATTGCTTTCTGTATACAGATGTTTTATCTTGCAAAACAGTGGCCCAAATTATGGAGAATCCATTTAAAGATAATATTTTCCCTCCTAATATTTTATGAAATGAAATTTAACACTAAGTTCAACAAAATGAGTCAAAATAATTATGAAAGATACAATACAATATACATTTTTATTATTCTTTCCATGCTATTTGTCACTAATGAAATAAATGCTAGTCTTTCAGGCTACACCTATATAACATGAAGGAGCAATTTCTTCTGAAGAGCATTTTGACTTTTAAACAGTGGATAAATGGCCATGGTGTTCTGGGTAGCTCTACTTGGGTTCATACTTTTATGATTCAGGTATAGCTGGAGAAACTAAATTGGATATGGAAAAAAATTTTAATTCAGGGGTTCCTTCTGAAATCTTATCCAAAAGCAGAAGAGAATGGCCATTTCTATTTAATGATTGTAAGTGTTAATTTGTTTTGATTAATCTATGTGTCTACCCTAAGGGATAATTACCAAAAATTAAAACAAAACCAACCAAAGCTTCACAGTGAAAAGGACTGAGTTTTAATCCCATTATCAATACTTAATAGTTGTATAATAGTTGGTGAATTGCTTAACTTCTTCGAAACTTAGTTTCCTGGCAGAAAAATAGGAACGAAATATATAATTTGAAGAGTTATCGTGAAGGTTTGCTAAGTTCCCTTCCCTTTGTCCTTCCCTCTATCCTGATGTTTCGTCATTCTAGATGGAAAATTAAGAGGTATTAGAAAAATTAGAAGGTATCAGAAATTCACTGAAATACATATCTCATATATACACATTGCCTGTGGGAATCTCAGAAAAACACATCTTAATCTGACATGAGAACTACAGTGACAAATCGTATAAACTAAAGGTTTGGCAGACCAAAAACAGATTTTTAAGATGTTTCCAGTGTCTTTACACTGAGCTAAAAAGAACCACTCCATCAGTGAAGTGTGGTATAGGAGAAACAACTTGAAACTGAGAATTATTTTTACTTTTCTGTGTAAGGAGAGGCAAATCATTTACCCTCTGTGTATCTCATTTCCTCAGTACTTCATAGAATATTGTATAGTATTCAACAAAATAATGTATGAAATGTATGAGAAAGTGATCTGTGAACTTTAATGTGATATCATTTTTACAGTACCATTGACTGAATATCATGAATGTCATTCGACAGGCATTGTGTTAAGAGCATTAGATAATATCTCACTTAACTTGTATTATGAACTTGTAAAGTAAATGCTATTATACTTATTATACAAACTAATGAAATGAAGCACAGGAAGATTATTTCCATGGTAACAAAGCTGACAAATTTTACAGTCAGACTGAACCTATCTTGCTGACTGCAAAACCAGAATTCTTACCCAAAATACTATTTTGTCCATAAAACAAACCTTACCGCTCTATAATTCCATATTTATTATCATAGACAAATAATGCCTTGTCTTTATTCATAAATAATGAGTATGACTGAATATTATATCTTGCTGAGGACAAATCCGTGTGATTACATTATTTGTCCAAAACTGATCTGTTCATTGTCCTTTCTGTTTCTGACTAACAGGTGCTAATAGAACAACTTATTTCACAGGCCTCTTGGGCTATAATATATTTTTAATCTTATGTATTATCTTTGCAAAAATCAAGAATTTCACATGGAATTTGACAAGTCTGTGGATCTTAAAACAGTTGTACTTCTTTATGATAAGGGAAAAATCTGTTCTCTGTTTATTCATATTCATATACTGAACTATTTAATCCTCATGGAAGTGGGGTGGATATAAAAGTTCTAGAAACAACATTAAAATATAAATGGAACATGAGCACTCCACTGGGAGAAATTCGCTTTGCTTACAAAAAGGAAGCATACTTTTTATAAAGATGATCTCCCTAAGAAGACAGTATGTGCCAAACAGAAAAAGCTAAAAGATACTCAGTGGGGAAGACTTTCTCCATTTATTTTATTCATATGAAGCCCTCTATACTTTTTAAAAACTTTGTATTCTGTTTTATTTAACAGCATTCACTCAGTAAGCTGAAAGTTTACTTCATGTTCTGTTTCCTCTTAAAAATTTGAGGCCGTAGGAAATGCCGTGACAATATGTATGAAAACAGATCACAGAGTTGACAATAGGGTTTAGTTGACTTTACCTCATTTATAATGATCCAGTGACAGTCAAAAGCAACCAAATTCGTCTCCACAACCTAGAATAGAAAACAAACCAGCTGTCAGTCAAAATTAATCATGCAAAACAAACCAAACTAAATGGATATACTTTGCAAATGGCAAAAAATGAAGCACATGTTAGAAAGGCCTTTGTTATTCAATTGAAGATGGAAAATTATTAGTAAAACACTGTAGAAGCATTTGTATTTGACATGTAAATGCATTGCAGACCTCCTAACTAAATTTGAAAATGTAATTCAACAAAAATCTAGAAAACCTTAGGTTTCAATAGAAAAAAACATATAAATAATACTGTTTTGTGATTAGACTGAGAGCAGAGTTCAAATCTCAAATCACATCCCTACTACAAAGAAACTCTGATGACTTTTTATTATCTACCTAATAAGTATCTAAGTATATAGCTCTCTAAAATTTGTCTCTAACATAATACTCTTATTTTCTGGTATTTCCCCTTTTTATATGTTTGCTACTGTCTTGAGTAAGTAAACTGCTCTATGTTCTCCTGAAAGTCTTTGTCATATATATTCTAAGGTGATCCAATTCTAAATTTATTGGAATGTAAAATACTAAAAGCAATAAACATCATATTAGCATTAAAGTATGGGCAGGAAAATATGGTAGCTTTTAGATTGCTCATAAGATAAAAAGAAATAAAATTTATGTAAAACAAAGAGCAAACAATATATGGGTAGCGATCTTGGCTGACTAACTTTGGACATATTTATTCTAAATGATTCTTGGCTTAAGCCAAAAAAGTAAGCCTCAGGTGTGTGTGTGTGGATGCATGTGAGTGAGAAGCAGGGGTAGCTTTTGTATTGACGTTTCCGTTCTATCAAATCTTACCATGCATATTCTAAGACATGTTCTTATGATTCGTGCCATAGGCATATAATAGAGGAGACTGTTTTGTAAGGGATTATTCTGTTATTTTTAGCAATAATACTCAGAGACTGGATTTCAAATGAAGATGCTTTCTAATAACTAGCAAGGAGTTGTTATAAAGTGTGAATTGCATTCTGGTGTTTACTTTGTCCTACTGACAAATGCCTATTAAAAGGTGTGTTGAATCACAAGAAACATAATTGGAAACATATTTGTTACGTAATTCAATGTTTTCTCAAAGTATATAATTATTTGCAGAATATTTATTCTTTAAATTTTTTATAAATTTCATACTATTCTAATATATATCACATTGGTCCCTGTGACTTTACAGAGGTGTGTAGATAATGCATTATCAGAGGATAATATTATTGAGGCTATGTTACCTATTTTTAAGGTTTATAATTATTATCATTTTTGTAATATACACATGCTCAATTTATAGGTGAAACTTGATGTAGAAAACATGATCCACGGCAGTTTTCAGTTTTAGCTAAAAAAAAAAAATTCTTTATACCAGTAATGGTAACCTTTGTTTCTAATTTTCTGAGTATTTTTCTTCAATCATTTTAAAGACAAATGACCAATACTGAAAAGTGTTAGAAAATAAGTGGGAACTCCACTAGAATTTGAAAGACTACAAACTAGAGGCTCACATATAAGGAAGGTAGGTTTATGGACAAAATAAAAAGAAGTATGTTGCACATGGGGAAAAAACACAAATAAAATATGGAAACAGAAAGAATTCAAAGAAAAAAGAAGTTAACATCAAGATATAGGCAGTTTAGATTGAAAGTACTTCTGAAGCAATATTAGCAGTAGAGTGATGACTCAATTTAGTTTAATTGTCCTCGTTTAGATAATCTGTACCATGTGAGCAAATTAAGCAAAACTTAATCTATGAGAACTCTGCATTACCTGCAGAAATTATTAAGTTAGAAGTTGTCTTGTGCAACAGCATTTATGAACTAAGTAGAAGGTAAGAATTATGATGTAATTTATTGGTAATTTGTCAAAAACATAAAATTTACTCCTCTGTCACACTCTTCACCTTGAAATAAACTTTCAAGCAAAAAGATAATGTGGCATTGAGGCACAGGGCTTGATTTTGTGTTTCAGTAAAGAAGAAAGGCAAATTTCTCATCTGAGGCCATGATTCTACTCATTGCACTACGCTCCTTTGCTTAGGTCAGCAGGGAAATAATCTCTTTTTCCTGTATTTGGTTTTATTCATGAGTATTAAAATACAAGATATTTTAGCAGAATAAATTTGTTACAAGCAAAAAAGTATAAGCAATTGCTGCAGATACATAGATAAACAATTTATCTTCATGTTCTACTTTGGGGGCTCTTTACCACAAGTGGGCACCAGGACTCTGTGAACCCTGGTAGGAGTAAGCTGAAATTCACCCCTATGTTTCAATGTGTATTTCAATGAAAAGGTCTACTGAAACCTTTAACAGACTTTCAAGCTTTCAAGTCTCCTACGGGGTCTCTGTGAGAGTGACTATTCTAAAATTATTAGTCCCCAATCGTCTCTACAATTTAGGTTACTAAATAAAATTAAAAATACTCTTCCCTAAGAAAAAGTGAGTGGATGCCAAATTTATCAGAGAAATTAGACAATATTAATAGCATAATGGCTTGAATTCATCTCAATTTTTAAGCAAAATTTAGGATTCATGTAGTAGAAACTTCTAGCTGATCATCAACATCTATTCTCTCCTTCTACCAGGACACAAAACAAGGCCTCATTTCCCATCCTTCATTGCAGGGTGGAACTACAAGGCCATGTGAGTGAGTTCAAGCCAGTAGAATGTGAGCAGAAGTGATGTATGCCACTTCCAAACGTGACCCATGAAACCTCTCGTGTGCTTGTGTCTGCTCTGTCTCTTCCAGCTTACTGCGATAGTGATGTCATGACCAGAGGACCTTGGGAGCCACAATATCTCTGGTGCACAGAGTAGATCCCTCTCCCCTACTTCCTGCTGTGGTACTGGGCTGACATGAAATAAACCTCTGTCATATTGGGACATTACATTTTAGGCCTATTTGTTGAGTAATCCAGCGCATCTTATTTAATGGTAAGCATTTTTATTAATCTCGGCTATGCACCTTTTTCCAATCCTAACTCAAAATCATGCAATATTTGTTGGCCTTTTCATGAATATTGAATATTTAGGACTTTTTTTTTTAAAAAAACGCATTTTTCTCTGGAGAAGGAAAACAAATGATACCAGAAAGTACTTAAAAATGAAAAGATAGACATGTCTCATCTTTTTAATAATATACCAAACTATATGCAATATGCATAACTAAAATCTATGTATTACTGTGACACCATGTTTTAAAGAAGTTTGAAAATTTTTGATTGTAATGTTGTATTAGGAAAGTTAATGTTTCCATTTATTATCTGAGAAAATGTCCACTAAAAGAGGGCTATAATTTCCTTAGGTCTGGGTTAACATCTTCATGCATAACCAATGAGCTGGCATGAGTTCTCTGATTTTTTTGTAATTGAATGTTACTGAAAGTGAGCAATGTTAAAAAGCCACTAATTAAACAGGTAACTGATATAAGAAATGGAAAGAGAATTTATTAAGAGGCATGAAAAGATCACTGGGAGGTCAATAACCTAGACCTTAGAAACCCAGCAGGCTTTGAGATCTTTCACTTAAATGACTACTGTGGGTATAGTAGTAAGATACACACACACACACACACACACACACACACACACACACGTATATCTTCAGAGAGGTTAAAACATGCAGTAGAAGTAGAATTAAAAAAAAGAAAAGAGAAAAAAGTGCTAATGTTGTTTATGCTTCTCACATATCAAATGGAGCTAATATACAGTGAACATTCTACAGAGACATATCTACATGAAAAGAAATTCTGAGCTCCTTGTATAGATAACAAAAGACAACTAACTACTATAAATCCCGAATCAGTTCATCTAATTATTTTTATATTTCTTAGAAATATTAATCCCATTCCACTTGATAACATTTGGGCTTACACAATGCTGTATGATACTAGTGGCATTACTAACTTGAAGGACTGAATTACTTCAGAATTTTAGAAATTATTTTCAGAAATCCTAGAATTTTTAAAGCCTTTATATTTATTTCTACAGGAAAATTATTTTCTTTTCCTACCTTCTTTACATAAGTAGAACATCTCTTACTTTAGCCGTAAACATATTTGAAATCTATGAAAGAAATTAAGCAATTTGACTGAAATTTACATTTTTTTTTTCACATGGAACCTATATCATATCCAAGCACTTCTTTGTTATAGTTGCTTGGTCTCATGTGTGGATTCTTATAAATATTTTACAAGTTAGCAAGCACTGGCATTTTTTAAACAAAAATTTTGAAAAGTTTTAGATTGTTATGAAATAGTAAAGGTATTGAAAATAATATTTATTACCATAATGAATAAGAAACACTATCTAAAGGGTCATATTGTGCTTGGGCTATCAAAAGACAGTAGCAAATCAGTAAGAAATAAAACCTGTCCAATGGGGCCTCTAGTATATTTAGTTATCAAAATGACAGGAGGAATGGAAGTATGGATTCCCCTTGGTTGGTCTGTTTCTTCTCTCCCTCTTACCCCATAATTCTCTTTTATCATAATACAAGTGTACATTAATAATGTAAAAAGAGCATAGTACGTGTTCATACAGAGTTGATGCCTCTTCGATATATAATCATGTAATTATAACAAATGAAACTATTCCACATCCCAAGAAGCTAGGCTTACTGTAATGGGGTTGAGCAAAAGAGGAAAAAGAAAATCAAGTCCTGTCAGGAAGACAAGCGATGAGTAAGGATAGACCATCTGTCACTGGCAGGAACTTTAGAACTTCTGAATCTTTAGAAAAGCTCTACAATTTATCACTGTGTCTTCCATCATTCATTCTCAGATCTTTAGATGTGCTAAATATAAGACAATCCAAAGCAAGGAATTCAATAACACTGCCAGCGTGTGTATCTCACTGGTAATAAATGTGGAACAGTTCCTGAGAGTTCAGAGGACAATTTAATTGACTAAACAATAACAGCAACATGCTGTTTTTCACTCAACCTTGTGGCTTAACTACATTAAGCTTGTTCCTTTGCAGGATGTACTAAATACTACACATTTATGCAAAGAGTTCCAGTGCTCCGTGCCCCTGCAGCAATGAAGAAACCAGGTATTTACTTCCTTATTTCTATTCATTCCAAATTGTCAGGTGGAAACCAGCAAGTGGCTTGCCGAGGGAAAGGACACCAACAGTTATTCTGGAAGAAGTGGCCAGAGAAATATAAAAGAGTTACTGTCTTCCTGGCTCCTCATCTATAGCAATGCAATAGCTTATATCAGCATTTCTAGAACTGTATCTGTGGGACACTACTTCCCCTAAAATTAGTGAATGTCCTGTATTCAAATAGACTTAGAAATGTTATGTTAAGCAAAGTTAAACAGATATCATTATTGCATTACTCCTCAAAGCTTTTAGCAGATTAACATCAGTATAGAATATAATTACCATAAGTCATATTAACTTATAATATTATTTCATATATTAATAATGTGGGATACATTGCTTTGGACTTGTGAACATGACCTATAAAGTCAGAGTCAATGCCTCCATTTTCTTAGTGTGACTTTCACAAAATTACCAACTCTGTGTACCTCGGTTTCCTCATTTGTCAATAAGGATAATGACAGTGCCCACATAATAAAATCGTAAGGAGAATTCAATGAGATAATGGCACATGGTAAACTCTCACTAAATAGCAACGCCTTGCATTTTAATTTATGTGCCTTATGGGACTCTAGGAGAAGATAGCATATTCCAAATGGATTTGACCACAGAAACCATTTTTCCCAATGCAAATCTCATGGGATTAGTACATTTTGGAAAACATACACTGGAATCAATATTCATTTAGTTGCACATTTCTAAAAGTCCTAAAAATTTACTGGAACACCACACCACAAGGAATTTTGTAAGTTTTCAAATTACGGTCTCACAGTAATCCTACAGAGAACATGACGACCTGAGGAAAAAATTTCCACGAAAGAACGAAAGATGACTTAGTGTATTTTATATAAGACCCAAATGCATATGGAATAGTTTGAAGCAAATGGTGATATTTGTTCTTCTTTCCTTTTAATTTTTCTCCCTTTATAACTAAACAAAACAAGACAAAGTCAACAAAACTACTATGTTCTCACCAATAAAGTATAGAATGGAAGTATATAGTGTATAAAGTTTATACAGTATAATAGATTTTTAACAAGAGATTCATTTATTTACAGTACAAGCTACATCCAGTTGTCCGAGTGCTATATATGGCCAAACTATAGAGTTCTACTAAAAAAAAAAAAAAAAAAGAGCAATTAAATACTGTAAGCCTCAGAAATGTGAGTGATAATACACAGCTCCAGGCTTCTTAAGATGCAATAAACATGTACATGACCTGGGCTTCATTTTCAATGCTTGTTTTCTTTAGACTCTTGTTGCTGCTGTTGTTTTTCTCGCTAGAAGAACTGAAGCCACCGTATAGGGAGACATCAGAGTATTATTTGTATGGACTCCATTTTTAAATCCCAAGTATATCCAGCAGATGGCATTAATAATCCCTCAGGCTGATATTGGGCAGCACGAGGATATTCTGAAAGGACCATCTTGTTTGCATTTCCCCTTGAGCTCAGCATGGATCCCCAACTCTCCTCTGTTTTTATCCAAGCAGCCACTATCTGCCATGCCACTCTGTGTCTTTTGCTTTAGAATCTCCGCTATGATCTTCCAGCTGGAAGACCACAAATACACTTTCATCCAAATGCTCTTGCCATTACTGCCAAAGTTATTTCATAAACGGATATGCTAGATTTATTGTTACTGCTGTGCAGTTGGGTCTTCCCACACCCCCTGGGAGATGGAAATATGCCACCTCTGAGATTCGGCCAACACCATGCTACCTCCTATGCTTCTTAATGCATAAAGATGGGCACTGATGCAAGGAAATAGAGACTCTGTATTCATTATATAGCATAAACCCACCTTCCTGTGTTCTACATTATTGTACAAAGATTGAACAGTGTTAAATTCATGATTTCAATACTTTATCTGATGAAACTATAAATAAAGGTTTGACAATTATTTCCAGTGCAAGAAACCACTGTGTTACTGTTTTTAACTCCTGTTTCTGTTGGTGTTGGGGTCTTTTGGATGTTTGTTGCGGTAATGAAAAGTGCATTATGCAAAAACAATTAGGATAAGTGGTGTCTGTTGAAGGACCACTCATCCTTTGCCTGTTTTACCATTTCCTAATATGTTAACTTCTGGCACAACAAGGAAAATCACATTAAAATCTTTATTTATTGTATTTATTCTTTAGTAGCTTAATGACCTTTAAGCAGAATAAATTAATTCTTAAGTATCACAGGCAAATAAATGAAGATGAGTTCTTGGTTGGACTTCGATCAGGGCCTAAAATGACTATTTGGTGGCACATTGGCACTTAATTGCTAGGATTTATGAACTAAGGCTTTCTTGCTGTCTTGAAGACAATAAAGAAAAAATAAAGTTGTTAAAAAGAAGTTTATTGATCGCGTCTAAACGCGACATATGAGCCCTTCACAGCTGTGGACTTTCATTCATTTGTTTTGTTCCTTTGGATTCTTCTCAGTCCCCTCTCACAAAGTGCTTCTCTTAACTCAATGGGTGAACCGAATGTCCAATTCTTTCCCACCCCAGCCTCTCTAAACCCAGGTAATATTGTCCTCACCCTTGTGCTTGCCCAACATTGTGAACAAGCCTTTATCCCAGCCTTACTGAAATTGTATTTAGTTGTATAAGTGGTTGTGAGGGCCACGATGGACGTATTTCCCATTCCCCTATTCCCCCTGGTTCAGCCATGGCTTTCCTGCTGATCCTCCGTGCTTTGCCGCCTGGATTGCTCTTCCATCAGACACGCTCATGGCTCCCTCTTGCATTTTACTGAGGTCTCTGCATAAATGTCACCCCATCAGGCATGAGTCCTAGGGTCACCCATTCTTGTTCCCCCATGCTTCTCTATCACCTACTCTTGTCTTATTATTTATCCCACTTGAGCCACATAGACACACACACTCACGTATTTATGGTCTCTTTCAGTGCTCTAGGGTATAAGCTTCACAGGAGTAAGCACTTCGTTTTGATCACTGGTCTATCCCCTTATAATGATGAGTGACATACATTAGGTTACTAGGTTTCAGTAAAATTTACTGCGAGGGACAAGGCAGATTTTCACTGAATGTTATTTGTGGAAAAAAGATAACCATACAGCCCTAACTCACGTTAATACATGTTAAGATATCCCTACTTCACCTAGGACTAAACCATTTGATAAACTGATATGGAAAGGAAGTCACTAGAAGGAATTTAAATTTCAAAAAATTAAGTAATCAGAAAATGAATCAACTCGCATTTTCTCAAGAGAGATCTCATTATTTACGTGGTAATGAAGCATACAAGTGTTAAATTCAGAATTTCCAAAGCCATGTACCTCAGGACTTGAAAAGTCTATGTGGTATGAAGAAAAGAACATAAAATTTGAATAAATGAGCTTGAGTTCAAATGCTGGGCCTCCTTAATGGCAATCAGGTATGTTACATACTATAGATTCTGTTTCCTGTTGTCCTGAATAAAGCTCTCTTCATGGGTGCACAGTGAGAACTAAATGACTAAATGTATCTAAAGCACATGGGGTATTATAAGTATTTAAAAATCACTCAAGTGTCTGTGGTACTTTTGACGGTACTCACAAATGGTCGTGAGTTCATTTATACTGTTTAGTAAATGTTTATTGAATGCTATTTACAGTATGTCAATAATAATATAAGCTGATTTATTGAGTGCTTACTATGTGCCAGCATTCTGAGTTTTACATATATATAAATAAATATATATATAATTCATTTAATCCTTATAACATCCTTATCATGCAAGCACTACATTTATGTCTGCTTTACATATGAAGAAACTGAGGAACAAAACAGTAAAGTGACTCACCCAAATCATAAAGTTAAATAACGGTGGATGGCAGAATCAATAATTAGTAAAGATACTTTCTACAAAATTTTCTCATAGCCCTCTTTTTCTAAGTTGCAGAAAGCATATGCATGTTTCAAAATTAGAATCATCACAGTTCAATATGTTGCAGAATATCGTGTGAGAGACACTGAAGTTTTGCGTATTTAAACTCCACCTTGTTAACTCATGTGCATCTACTATATATCTGTGAGAGAGAGAGAGAGAGAACAGAGACAGAGAGAGAGGAACCATAGAAGAATTTGAAAAATAAAGGTGGTTTCATTCACCATTCCACTCCGTTTGCCTTGAAACAGTGTAAAAATTTTGCTTTTCCTTTAGCGAGACTCAGTCCCCATATCCTTTTCAGAATGTGAGCGATCTTCTACGCTGATTAACTGATTTAAATACATGCTGTTACTGAACCAGAGAAATTTGTGTACCTGACGCTTAACCAGAGAAACAGTTATCTCTCTGTTCCTACTCTTTCACCACAGCAAAACTTTGCATTTTTTTGGAAAGTTGCCACAGGAGGAAAGCCCACAAGCTTCGAGAAGAGAAAGTTGACAATGATCCTTAGGTACTAAGAATATTAGTACTGTACTGCCAATAAGGCAATATAGCAAATATAGAGAAATGTAAAGTGCAAACTTCCATGACCATCTTTCTAAACTACTTGTATTTGTCATTCTCAAAGTATTTAAGCTCATTGGAGATATGATCCTTGAGATTTTTACTGAATCAGAACAACACTTTCAAATTTTCTGGGATCTCTAAATTTCCTTCATAGTTTCTTTCATAAAAAAGCAGTCTTGTGGCCTACTGTTAAAAAAAAAAAATGTTTTCAGTGATGTTGGACTTGACAGCATGGACACTTTCCAGAATTCCTAGCATTTGACTCTCCCGCCTGTGCTATTTCACTATGGTGAAATATAAACTACCTTTTCTTACCATTGACAAATCACCTTATGGTGTTAGAACTGTGTTTAGTAACAAAATGTCAGTTGAAATTGAGGCACCAACTGCTAACTGCTCAAACAAAATGTCATTTGCAGAACAGAATTACAGAATTTGACAAAGGAACCCAAGCTATGATCACAGAAGGCAAGAATATTCAAAATCATCTGACACATTTTAGTGATCATAAACCCTTTTAAAAATGTTTACATGTATGCTTATCTGTCAGTGTTTATAATTACATACTTTCTATAAAATGGCAGTTATCCTGAATGCCATTCACAGGTCTTACATTGTTCCACATTTCGTAGACATGGAACACACAACTGTGTGCTTTGCTGTCATTGCAAATTCATGGCTCTTACCTCTACTGGACATTTAATGCTAACCATCATTATTTTTCTTCATATATTTAATAGTCAGTTTTGCTCCTCCTCCATTTTTCAAGGCAGTGACATTTAACCTTTAACCAGTTCCACTAGCCTGTCTTCCTAACAATGTCACAAGTAACTTTGGTTCCTATTTAAACAAACAAACAAAAAAAATTGAAAAGTCGATAAGTAGAAATGGTTACAAGCCTTCAAATTTCTGCCCCTCCAAAATCAAAAGCAAAGCAAAGCAGTCATTATTTAAAGAATAATGGCTAACATTTATTGGGTATTACATATGCGGAACTTTAGTGACTTTTATTACTTAGGTCTCGCAACCTTGAAGGTAGTTGCTACGATTTTCCCTATTTTGCAAATGAACACACACCACCTTATCTTCATTTGTCCTACCTTCATCACAGTAAAATAGGCCCATTTCATCCTACAAAGGGACTAATCCTTTCAAAAGAGTCTTGAGTCCTTTTCTTCTTTCCTCCTTAGAGAACCTCCACGACGGGTTATCTATACACTCCTGTACATTCGAAGTCTTTTCATTTACTACCCGTTGGGCTGTAGGATTTTATTACAGCTAACACACAACCTTTTTGTAAACCTACTTGCATAATCTTCTCAAACCTATGATTGCTTTCTCTTTTTACACGCTTCCCATTCACTTCTCTATTATTCTGACTTCTGTCCACACCCCTCCGGCCCCAACACACCTCTCTTCACTTGGCTGGCCTCTAAGTGTCTTTTAGGACTTCACTTACGCATTACAAACATTATCAGCATCCTCATCTCTAAGAGGTCTTCCATGATTACTACACCCTCACCCATTATAACTTCCTCTTATAACTGTGAATGTGTACTACTGTCAGTGAATGTATATAATTATATTTGAACTAATACTTTTTTATTTTTCTGCATTCGCTACACTAAAAGCTTCTTGAGGCATTATCCATTTTTATATTCCCAACAATTAACTCTGAATCTGATTCATAATAGACATTAAGTAAGTCTTCGTTAGCTGGCTGAAAGCTAACACATTAGAAGGCCACCGTGTGCATAGGAGACTTTGCCTCCAAGCCCCTCAGCCCACTGAGTTGCCCTGTCACTGCAGGTGGAAACAGTTTGCAGCTTATTGTCATGTCCCACCTCAAGAGCTTGTGTCTCATCTCTGCCTGATGACTTTCTCCAGTCTGTTTGGCCATATGCAAACCTCATCTACAAGTGGAGGCATGTTAGGATCCTTGGTGGTCAACTCACAACCAATGAGGATGGAAGTGCCTAAATACCTCAGCCTTCCCACTCTCCAAAGGGGTGGTCTGAGATGTATTCCACATACAGCTTCTCCGATGGTTCTCCACAGGACTCAACACTCAACCCCATTTGCCCACATTCATAACACTTTCTTGGTAACATTCTTGACAGGCTTTTCTCCTTACCCTCTCCCACGTTCCCTCACTGCGCTTCCTGGGACCACCTTTCTAATAAACCATCTGTATTCAATTCCTTGTCTCAGGAACTCAAATTGAGTCAGCCTTCCTCCACAAGATACTCAATTTACTACACAAATAGGAAATAATTCCTATAGTTAAAATGAAAAAAAAAAAAACTCTTAAGAAGTAGAATAAAATTCTTATGAAATTAAAATTATTCACATTCTGTCCATAGGGATTGTCTTCCTATAACAGACTATTAAGACACTCATAATTCTAGAAAGCTGTGTATAGCATTGGGATTATTTATATCAGTGACTCTCAATTTTAGCATGCATTATAGTTACCTGGAGGGCTTTTTAAACACAGATTGGTAGGCTCACCCAAATAGTTTCTGATTTAGAAGGTCTGGCATGGGGCCTGGAAATTTACGTTTCTAACAATACTGATGCAATATTGAGGGTTCAGGGAATGATTTTGACATCTACTGCTGTACAAAAAGCCCTGGTTGGGGACTGAGTGTGAGGACTTGGCATTGATTCTTTATATATTTAATTAATTTAGCAAAACCATTCAACCTTTGAGCACCTGAAATGTACTAGGCACAGTGCCAGGTATTGGGGTTATTTCATTGAGCAAAACAGACTCAGTCCCTGTTCTAAGTGAGTTTCTAGCTTAGCTCCACTGGATGCTTATTGGGAATATGAACAGTGTACCAATGCCTGCCAGTCTACATGTAACAGTCCAGCAGAAATAACCAACATGCACATTTCTGCGGAAGAAAAGACTTGTTTTTAAAAAATAGTCTTTTAAAGCCTATTGCTCAAAAATAACATACATGAAGTAAACTTCTTGAAACACACTAAAGTATTATTATTTATACCCCGATCATCACTACATAAATCATAGCTTTGTGCAAATTTTTTGATTGCACATAATTTCTATTTGGGGTGATGTTATTTATAAGAATTGAATTTTCAGGACTTACAAACATAAACATTATTTTTATTTTACTACCGTGTTTTCTTTTTATTTTTGTTTTTCATCCCAAGTAATAAGGTCAGCTTTGAGTATAGGTACCAATTAGATCTTGAAATACATCATTGGATTTGACCGTTGTTTATTTTTTGTATACAATTCTAGGTTTAACGGTAGGAATCAGTTCTGCTAAGTTGTTAAATAAATGATATGTCAAAGCTTGCTTCGACTGACTCCCGGCAGATAAAGAAAAAAAAATCTCGGATGACTGTATGTAATTCTGCCCTTTAATCAGCTTTTCTTTTGAAAATTAATAATTATCAGGAATGATGGAATGGGACTAAGGTGTGTTTCTGTCACTAGAGTTGAGGCCATAAATACTGTGTGGTACAATTGTGCTCCATAACTCAAGGAGTAGCCTGGGGAAGTGTGCCAGACTTTTCTGGTCCATTTTAAAGAGGTATATACCAATTTTGAATCTCCCATATGTTTCAGAGTTTACTTAAATACTTATCACTATTTCACAGTTAGCATAATTTCATATTTAGCATAATTTCGCAATTTCTTCAGGTCAGAATACAAAAGTAAGAGATCAAAAGATCTATTTTATAATTATCTCTTGGTCTCCCTTAGACCCAAAGAGATGTGCTGACAGCTGCAATTCTGAGGGCCATCTGTTTTCATCTACAGAAAAAATTTTAAAAACACTCATAAAACAGGCTAGTTGGTAAGCCTTAAAAGCCTTCCTTCCAAGATGACTTGATGGGAGAATTATTAGAAGATTGTATTTATTCCTGTGAGAATTAAGGACAAGGACATGCTTACAGTAAATATCATGCTGTAGTCTGATCACCACAATTGTTGAAATGATCTGAGGTTTTTTGTTTGTTTGTTTTGCATCTTTTTGTTTGTTTCTTTTGTAGACATATTGTTATAACACAGATAGAGTTAAAAATAAATATCCATCCCACTAGAGATAAAGTCAATATATTGTCTAATGAAATAAGGGCAGGCAGTAGCTTAGTTTTTGCAGACACATTTCACTCTGGTTTGCAGGATGACTTACAGCGTGGTTAGCTCAGCATAGTTTTCATATCAACAGAAAACCCCTTTCTTAAGACCTACTCTTTCCTTGTCTTCTGGGAACAAAATTGAGGAAATCAAAAAGACACACTGACTTGCATCTCACACTGTATGTTCTAAACAACTCACTGGAGTGTTTATAATTTAAGTGTCTAATTTAAGAATTTAAAAGATAACATATTTATTAGAGAAGGCCATTTTTTTCCCCTAAAGATAGAATTTCGGTTTATGATGTAACTTTATTTTTCAATTTCTTTAGGTGAGGTATGAAATTATTTTAAATAGAATAAGTTCTGTTGTTGGTTCCCTAATTTTGTTAAAAAGGTTATGGATTCAGTTATTGTGTTGGTAAATGAGTATTTCTCTCTTCCAGAATCATGGTGATACGTATTATAACACACTACTTCCAGTGAAAAAAACCTGAACATTATCTAGTTACCATCAAGTCTTCAAACATGGACTATAAAGGGCAGAGTATTGATGTTATAAAGAGATATCAGGAAGGTGTAAAAAGAACAATGAATGGTCATATAGAAATGAAGACATTCTGGTTATAACGAACAATTTATTGTTGGTATTTTCCAGAACGTAATAGAGAGATAAACCTTTTTTGAAATATTATTGATAAATAAAATATATTTAAAATGAATTTGAACAAATGAAAAGCAGAAATGGATACTTTTATGCAAATAGTTACATATTCCTTGACAAACAGAATTGACATGTCAGGGCAGATTGGGTTTACATGAAATCGGTTTAGCACATGCAGAAGAGAACTAGCCAAATCTGGACGTGACAAAAAGAAAAATCTAAATAATGTGTTCACAGTTATCTTTAATATCATTCCAAAAATAAGATTTTAAAAAACAATCTTTAGTGATAAAGAATTAAATATTTATAACTACTCTATGCATAATTTATGATTTGCATAAATTATATTGAGTAAATTTGTTAAAAATTATATTTATATCATACTTAAATTTGTTAAAATTAAAAATTACATATCACTTAAAAATCATCACATGGGTTCAGTTCTGTTGAACAAATTAACGCTCCTATTCATAAAGGCCACAGGTAAAGGATTTCTCTTGACATTTTAGAAGTTAAGTATGTGGGCTAAGAGGAAAATAGCTTGTTACTGCAGTTAAGATTCTGCTATACAGTGTAGGAAGATGCAGGCAAGCAACATTTCTTACCAACTGATCCTTTAACATGGTTAAATTCGTCCTAGATACGGTTTTTCATCATAGAAGAATACCATTAAGTGCTGTAAACACTGTCTTCAGTTTTGGCTTTTTTCTTTAAAAATGAATAAAAAGCTCCATTTAAAAAATAAAACATGTATTATTTTATTAAATTTTATTTTGCATATATATTACTTAAAATACATAATTAACTTTATTTAAAATTATGTTACTTAGGGTTATACCAGATCATTCTCAGAGCTAATAAAATATCTGAAATTAATTAAGATTAATATTAATTTCAGATAAATATTCTTCAATTTGAAAATTTTCTGATTCAAGTCTTAATAAAAATCATGATTAATTTTCAAAAAAATTCTGCATCATATTATCTTATATTAAAAATTACATTTCAACTTTTTTTTACTTAAACTGTTTTGGGAATAAAGGTCTCTGCAAATCTAAAGAAAAGAATTATGTCAAAGATCCAAAATGTCCAATGAGAATTTTGATTAAAACAATACCAGAAAAGAGAAAAAAATTAGGTCAAAAGATGATCTAGGTTTAAAGCTAGAAAATTGTGACATTTTGCTAAATTTTGACTCTTCCTTCTGTCCTAATTCTATTAGTAAAAGTTGACACTGTTGGAATCCATATCTTTAGCTTTGAATATGACTTTAAGAAACTTAAAAGAAAACATTTCAAATGGAAAAATATTCTTGAGAGCCAATAAAGGACATTTTCAAGGTTGAGAGTTGAATATGATTTGAAACCCAAAACATCCCAAATATTTGCCGTTTGAAGTCCATACTATGATTGAAATTGTCAGGTGGTTCACCAAAATGTCAAGGGTTATCCAATCTGCCAAATTTCTGAATGGAGTTGAGGAGATATTAAATCTTGGATAAAGAACGAGATTTTTCTTGAGAGCTGAATAAAGTTCTTTTTATTAAGTCAATGGCTATGTCGATTTATAGAAATCAACAGTGGCTTTTGAGATCTAGTTTAATAAAATATAGAAATCTATATTAAATTCTAAAAATGTCAAGGTTATAAACAAGAAATCTATGTAAAGAAAATAGAGACTGTGATCGTTGTTGTTTTAATAAAAGCAAAACAAAAGTACTAAATTATTCTAATAAGAGCAAAACAAAAGTACTAAATTACTATTTTTTTTAAGACATTTTATTTTCTGGACCAAATTATGACATAAATAAGGAGAATGAAATCATTGGGCACTTTAAACTATGCCAGTTTAAAGTATAATACAAAAAATAGATACAAAGTCAATTTTACAGGTTTTTAACGTTAGTTTGCATATTAATAAATATGCTCATCCAAAGAGGGCAATGGAAATTAACACCACCAAGACCGGTGTAATTTTCAGAGTTCAAAGAGAAAAAGATATCAGTATATGAGGCAGCAAGAACTTCAATCTGTCGTAGGCTTTCTATTCCATTAATTATTTCAAAAGCTACTATTTTTTAGTACCCCAAAATGGGAATATTTACACAGATTTTAAAGATTGGCAGTAAGTGATAGCATTAAACATTTTCAAATAAGAAATTTAGAATATAAACATGATGGTATAATGCTATGTATGGTAGCTATGTTTCACTTTTTATAACTAAATCTGAAGGAAAAAACAGTTGAAGCAGAGGCAAGGAGATCTTAGTCAGAATTTTTTCTTTAAGATTGCATATATTATTAATATTATATATATATAAAACATAAGCATATATGGAACCATTGGATATATAGAAAGTTTGGTGAGGTACTAAACAAAAAAATAAAGTGATTCAATGAAAGTTCACATATTGAATGATCAGTCAGAGCTTCCTTGGAAGTAGAAAAAAATGTTTACATGGTTATTGCTATGGTCTGAATGTTTGTTTCCCTCCAAAATTCCTATTTTGAAACCTAATCACCAAGGTGATCTTGGACTTACCAGCCTTTATAATTGTAACCAATAAATTTACATTGTTTTTAAGTTACCCAGTATTTTTTGTTGTAGCAGCCCAAATGGATTTAGACAGTCATATTAATGATAACACAGAATACAAATTTAGTTATAAATGTATTAAAACTATTAGAAGGGAGGAGGGTAACTTTGTGTGAGATGATGTATGTAACATAAATTTCATCTTCCATATTAGTATATCGATAGATATATATATCCAAGAAAGCCAAGAAAAGCAGTGTGAAAATCTTAGTTAAAAATATTTGGAAAATGCCACAAGTAGCTAAAACAAAACAAAACAAAAATTGAAGGTTGCTTCCATAGAGTGTGAAGAGCACATAGGGAGGAGTGGAGAAGCAAGTCCTATTTTATATTATTATTAACAGTTTTAGCCAAAAGGCCTTGACACGCCTCTTGCTAGATTAAGAGAAGCAGAAAAGAAATGACTCTAATAAGCTCAATCGGGAATGAAAAAGGAGAAATTACAACTGATCCCACAGAAATACAAAAAATCATCTATGAATACTGTAAAACCCTCTATGTGCATAAACTTGAAAACGTGAAGGAAATGGACAAATTCTTAGAAACACACAGCCACCCTGGGCTCAATTGGGAAGAAATAGAATTCCTGTACAGACTAGTATCAACTACCGAAATTGAAGCAGCAATAAAAAAACCTTCCTAACAAGAAAAGTCCCAGACCAGATGATTTCACACCCAAATTTTACCAGACCTACAAAGAACAACTGGTGCCTATCCTGCACAAATCCACAGCCAACATCATACTGGATGGGGAAAAATTGAAAGCATTCGCACTTAGAACTGGAATCAAACAAAGTTGCCCTCTATCACTGCTTCTGTTCAACATAGTGCTGGAATTTCTAGCCAGACCAATCAGACAAGAGATGGAAATCAAGGGCATGAAAATGGGGGCAGACAAGGTCAAACTATCTCTCTTTTCTGGTGATATGATCTTATACCTAGAAAACTCCAAAGATTCTGCCATGAAACTATTGGAATTGATAAACAAATTCAGCAAAGTCTCAGGTTACAAAATCAATATAGAGAAATCAGTAGCATTCCTATATGCCAACAACAGTCAAACTGAGAGCCAAATGAAAGACTCAATGCCCTTCACAACAGCAACAAAGAAAATAAAATACCTAGGAATATATTTAACTAAGGAGGTGAAAGACCTCTACAGGGAGAACTATGAAACACTGAGGAAGGAAATAGCAGAGGATGAAAACAGGTGGAAAGCAATACCATGCTCATGGGTTGGCATAATCAACATTTTCTAAATGTCTGTACTACCCAAAGTAATCTACAGATTCAATGCAATCCCTATTAAAATACCAACATCATTTTTCACACATCTAGAAAAAATAATTCTATGCTTCGTATGGTATAAGAGAAGACCATGAATAGCAAAAGCCATCTTAAGCAAAAAGAATGAATTGGGAGGTATCGATTTACCAGACTTCGAGCTATATTAAACAGTATGCTACTGGCACAAGAACAGAGACATACACTAATGGAACAGAACTGAGAACCCAGATATAAAACAATCTAATATAGCTATCTAATCTTTGACAAAGCAGACAAAAACATACACTGGGGAAAACCATTCTTATTCAATAAATGGTGCTGGGAAAATTGGATAGCCACATGTAGAAGATTGAAACAGGATCCACACCTCTCACCTCTCACAATAATCAACTCATGGTGGATAACAGACTTAAACTTAAGGCATGAAACTATAAGAATTCTAGAAGAAAACATTGGAAAAACTGTTATAGACATTGGCCTAGGCAAAGAATTTATGAAAAAGACCCCAAAGGCAATCACAGCAACACAAAAATAAATAAATGGGACCTGATCAAATTAAAAAGCTCCTGTACAGCCAAGGAAACTATCACAAGAGCAAACTGACAACCTACAGAATAGGAGAAAATATTCACATGCTACACATCTGATAAAGGGCTGATAACTAGAATAGAACTCCGGAAAATCAGCAAGAAAAAAATCAAACAACCTCATCAAAAAGTGGGCAAAGGACATGAACAGAAACTTTTCAAAAGAAGATAGACTAATGGCCAGCAAACATATGAAAAAATGCTCAACATCTCAAAACGACAACGAGGTATCACTTATCTCCAGTGAGAAAGGCCTTTATCAAAAAGTCCCCAAACAATAAATGTTGGCATGGATGCAGAGAGATAGGAACACTCATACATTGCTGGTGGGACTGCAAACTAGCACAACCTCTGTGGAAAGTAATATAGAGATACCTCAAAGAGCTAAAAGTAGAACTACTGTTTGATCATCCTGTAATCCCATTACTGGGCATCTACCCAAAGGAAAAAAAGACATTCCATAAAGAAGACATGCGCACTTGGATGTTTATAGCAGGATAATTCACAGTTGCAAAGATATGGAAACAACCCAAGTGCCCATCAATACATGAGTGGATTAATAAAATGTGGTATATGTATACTATGGAGTTCTACTCAGCCACAAAAAATAGTGGTGATCTAGCACCTCTTGCATTATCCTGGATGGAGCTGGAGCCCATTCTACTAAGTGAAGTATCACGAGAGTGGAAAAACAAGCACTCACCATCAAATTGGTTTTAACCAATCAATACTATGTGCACACATAGTAGTAACATTTATCAGGTGTCGGGCAGGTGGGAGGGGGAGGAGGGGACAGGTATATTCACACCTAACGGGTGTGGTGCACACTATCTTGGGGATGGACAGGCTTGAAGCTTGGACGCAGGTGGGGAAAGGCAATATATGCAACCTAAACATTTGTACCCCTGTAATGTGCTGAAATAAAAAATAAATAAATAAATAAATAAATAGTTTTATAAATACTTAACCAAAAATATTTACTGGGTACATGTGAAATTTTGATAAAAATCAATTTTATTTTTAAATATTAGGAGCATGTTCTTTGACCACCTATTATAAAAGAAACTTTAAAAAAAACTACCTATAAGAAAATCTAAGCAAAATATTTTCTAAATAGTTTGTGTTAAAATTTGTTTTAAAAATCACACTGAAGTATAATTGATATCTACAGCTTTAAAGCCCATTATTCTCAAAGTAGCATACTTCATTTTTATATTCAGAATCTTAAATGTATCACTTATACTATGAAAGTAAAGCAACATCAGCCTTCCTCTGTTGCTGACCTTGTCATGTGCCTGTAGATTAAAAAATCAATTTGAGTGTTTGTAGTCAATTAATGCTGTGATATCCTATAGAGAATGTTTAGTATTTTCTTGCTAATTTTATTATCTTCAGATAGAAGATCTCTGGGGAACCACTATTCCATCATAGGAGACCCTTTTGAAATTCACAACAACCAAATGATAAAAATATGTTTTATCACAGAGAGGGCTTTAACAACAGAGCAAAACAATCACTTTTGGAATTTCTTCTTGAAACCTCCTTCTACCTCTACATGGGGACTTTGATTCAAAATAAATACAGCAACATAAAAAAATTCACTTAAGTTAAAGGATAAGCCAATCAAATGCATAGTTTCTTCAGATATATTAATAGTTTACTTACCATAATTATCTATGAATATTTCTTTGACACTAATCCTAACTGCTTTCAAACTTTTTCATAAAACAACTGTTCCAACTCTGTAGTTATTCAAGTGGAAAGAACGCTCTATTGCTCAATGTAGAACTGTGCTTTTCTGGCATGTTATAGTATCTACAAGTAAGTTTCTGGGACACATGATATTTTTAAGAATTCCTTCAGCTTTAGGGACTTGAGGAATTTGTGAAAGAGTGCCTGTGAGGTTTTCTTTGTGAGATAACATAACAACAGTGCATGAATCCTGTTGGCTGCAGAAGTGAGGAGCGGAATGATCATTTGCGTGAGGAAAGATAATGCATATCCAAAATTAGAGCCAAAAGAAGCAGGCACCTCAGAACCTTGGCTGAATGTACAAGGACACAGCCAGCAAATATACCACTTAAGTAAAGTGGCACCGTTCACCACACTCTTTGTTAATAAAATGCATACCTTCATGCATAGCCAGAGCCAAGCAAAGCCATTCTACACCATTTATTTGGCACCTAAAATGTGCTGGCCTGATTTCATCACTCTACTGGAACCTGCCTTTCTCATTCCTGACTAGACATTTCTATTTGACAATGTTTCCCATCTGGAATACATTTACTTCTTTCCCCTATCCAAGCCACAACTCTTTTTCTTTCAAGAAACATCCGTGCTGAACTTTTACCAGGAAGGCTTTACTTCCCCATCCACAGTCACTGTTCCTTTTCTAATCTCCCCCAGCAAACAGTGTGTATCATTCATTTAGGCATTCATTGTATTGCTTCCAGGAGTTGCTGCTTATGTTTTTATATGAGAAGTGGTACAGCAGAAAGTACATGGGTGTAACCAATTTTGATTTTAAATTTCACCTCCATAACTTCTTACCTAATGAATTTGAACAAGTTCTCAGCATCTCTCAGACTAATGTGTCCTTGTTTGTGGACCGGGAATCATGCCAATTTCCCTGAGTGGTTAGATGGATTAAGGGACATAGTTTATGTCTCCTGCCCTATTCAGTGCCTGGCACATGAAAGTATGAGACAAACATTTGGTCCTTTTCCTTTCCTTTTATTTCCAGGCCAGATTATAAAATCCTGGAGGACAGAATTGTCTTACATTGCCTTGTGTCCTGTTCAATGTCTGGCAGTAATTAAGTACCTTGTGGGCGCTTACTAAGTACTTGTTTGACTGAATGTATCAGTCGGGCACCATGAGGAATCCCTAATAGGCACTCTATTGAGTGCTGTTAGTAGCTACAGGGACTCTTTAGATGTGTTAGAACAAATCCATCGCAAGCGAAACATCTATTGATTGGAGGTCAGTGATATCATTTTTCAGTATTGAGGAAAACATGTTTATGTCTTTAAAAGGCAGCAAGAAAATCATTATTTTAACCTCATGATATATTGTTTGGTATTATGTTCAATTTATAAACTTGACAGACAGAGATCAAAGGTAAAAACTAAATTGTCACACATTTTGCAAAGCTAGAGATTGTTCTTTATAATTCTCCCCAAATGGACTGCTTCAGTCCTGTTTCCTTGTTGTTAAATTGGAAATCAGTGAAAATTGAGATATTGTGTATATATACAACTATACCTCAGACAATTAACTTTTAGAAACTCCTCATTCCTTATATCAGGAATCTGTGAATGATAGGCATTTTCCTAGGGCTCCTGCAGTATTCCCCAAACTTTATCATGCATCACAATCACCTGGGTGCTTAGTATACCTAAATCCTAAGGCTCCGCCCCAAGATTCTGATTCAATAGTGCTGGACTGGGGCCTAAGAATTCGCTTTTAAAACACTTTTCCAGGTGATGCTGATTCAGGGATGACTTTTGGAGAACCCCTGTACTAAAGAAGAAAAAGATAAAAGCAAGGTCCCTTCTCTAGAGGGGGTTGGAGTTTTTAAGATTTGGCAACAATTCTAAAGTGCTAAATTATTTATAAGGATAGTGATATCTAGGTGTAGAAACTTGGAGTTTCTGATGATTCAAATATTTGAAGATCCAGATTTGAGCAACCATGTCCTCAGAAAATTCAGACTAGAGTCAACAAATTCAGCAAAGTCTCAAGTTATAAAATCAATGTACGCAAATCAGTAGCATTTATATATACCAACAAGTGAAGCTGAGAATCAAAGCAAAGACTCAGTACCTTTCACAGTGGCAATGAAGAAGAACATAAAATACCTAGGGATATATTTAACTAAGGAGGTGAAAGACCTCTACAGGGAGAACTATGAAACACTGGGGAAGGAAATCACAAAGAATGTAAACAGATGGAAAAATATATCATGCTCATGGGTTTGCAGAATCAACATTGTTAAAATGTTTATATTACCCAAAGGGATCTACAGGTTCAATGCAATTCCCATTAAAATACAAACATCATTTTTCACAGATCTAGGAAAAATAGTTTTATGCTTTGAATGGAACCAGAAAAGACCCCGAGTAACCAAAATGACCTTAGTAATAAGAACAAATCAAGAGACATCAATTTACCAGACTTAAGCTATACTACAAGGCCATAGTAACCAAAACAGCATGGTACTGGTACAAAAACAGAGATATGGATCTAGGATCAGAACAGAGAACCCAAATATAAAACCACCCTCATATTGCCATCTGATCTTTGACAAAACAGACAAAAATATACACTGGGGAAAAGGATCCCTATTCAATAAATGGTGCTGGGAAAAATGGATAGCTGCATGTAGAAGACTGAAACAGAATCTACACCTCATACCAGTCACAAAAATTAATTCACTATGGATAACAGACTTAAACCTAAGACATGAAGCTATAAAAATTCTAGAAGAAAACGTTGGAAAAACTCTTGTAGATATTGGCCTAGGCAAAGAATTTATGAAGAAAACCCCAAAGGCAATCATAGCAACAACAAAAATTAACAAATGGGACTTGATTAAATTAAAAAGCTTCTGTACAGCCAAAGAAACAATTAATAGAGTGAAAAGACAACCTACAGAACAGGAGAAAATATTTGCATGCTATAGATCAATAAAGGGCTGATAACCAGAATCTATAAAGAACACAAGCAAATCAGCAAGAAAAAAATTGAACAACCCCATAAAAAAGTGGGCAAAAGACATGAAGAGAAGCTTTTCAAAAGAAGATAGACAAATGGCTAATAAACATGTGAAAAAATGGTCAAAGTCTCTAATCATCAGGAAGAGGCAAATCAAAACCACAATGAGATGTTACCTAACTCCAGTGAGAATGGCTTTTTTCAAAAAATCCCAAAACAGCAGATGTTGGCATGGATATGGAGAGAAGGGAACATTTATATATTGTTGGTGGGACTGCAAACTAGTACAATGTCTATGGAAAATAGTATGGAGATACCTCAAAGAACTAAAAGTAGACCTACCTTTTGATCCAGCAATCCCACTGTTGAGTATTTACCCAAAGGAAAAAAAGTCATTTTATTAAAAAGACATGTGCACTCAAATGTTTATTGCAGCACAATTCACAATGGCAAAGATGTGGCATCAACCCAAGTGCCCATCAGTACATGAGTGGATTAATAAAATGTGGTATATGTATACTATGGAGGACCATTCAGCCATAAAAAATGGTGAACTAACACCTTTGTAACAACCTAGATGGAACTGGAGACTATTCTTCTAAGCAAAGTATCACAGGAATGGAAAAAATATACCACATGTACTCACTATCAAATTGGCACTAATCAATCAACATCCATGTGCACATATGGTAGTAAAAACTCAAAAGAAACCAAGAAAGTGGGAGGAGGAAGGAGGGCACAGGTAAATTCACACCTTGGTGCCCTAGGTGTGCCCTTGGTGATGGGCACACCCATAACTTTGACTCAAACTGCACAAAAGCAAATCATGTAATCAAAACTTTTTGTACCCCTATAATATTCTATAATTAAAAAAGAAAGGAAAAGAAAAATATGCCTTCAGGAATATTTGAAAAACTATTTTGACTACTGATAATGTAGCATTATCTTTAAACCATGATTTCCACATAAATGGAATACAGAGAAAGTTTAATACTAATTAGGAGTTGTCTATATGACTATTTTTAATCATTGCCTTCTAATTTGATCAGTTATACATTTGAATTGATAATGCAGTCTATTTTAAGGATAATAGAATAAGTGTGCCTAAGTAAGAATCTTTTCACACATAAAAATCACACATTTAGAGTTTTAAATTAGATTTTTTTTTAAGTTCACGGGTTGTGCTACAGAGGCACACACCAGTAGATATTTTCAAAAAAAAAAAAACAAACCAAAAACC
>RJWJ010005108.1:40111-70797 GCA_004363605.1 Indri indri | reverse complement strand
CTTCACAATAACTGTGCGTCCCTTAAGAGTGATGTCGACATTTTCTGGAATGTCGACAGTCTGGTTGCTGAGAATGGTCTTCATTCTCACAGTAGATGTGGCAAAAGAGCTGTATTTGGGTTTCTTAAAAAGGCTTTGAGGAGAAAAGAGAGAAAGAGGTGTGAAGAGAGAAAAAGGACAAAAGAAAGAGAGGAACTAAGAGAAGTCAAAAGATATCAAAAGGCCCAATGTTACTTAAGGTGAAGTCCAAAGAGATATCCCAAGTGTCAGATGGCCAAAGAAAATTTTAAGTACAATAAAGCCTTAGCAGCAATTTGTAGTTGTATGAATAAATTTAATATAAACCTCTCCTTTAACTCCCATAAAAATCTTTAATAAAGTCTCTACATGAATGCTTTGTGTGAGAGGAGTGCCTGAGAATAGTGTGTGTGTGTAACAAAGAAGGAAGATGGTATTGGATTTCCTGTTGTATCTGTGCAATGGTGTATGAAGACATGACAGCCAGAAACAAAAACCAAAACATAGAAGAGACCATGGTAAGTACTCCACAATTTGCAGAAATCATGGAATCTAAATTTATCTTGGGAGAATTTAACCTCTGGCCAAGATGGAATAGTAGGGATAAAATTTACCTTCCTACCTAAAACAACACAAAAATTAAAAAAGAAAATAATTTTGAAATACATGAAAAAAACATTTTTAAGACATTAGACATGTAGCAATGAAAGACAATGATCTCTGAGAGGTGGGAAACAAAGGAGGTAAACATGACTGTTGCCCCAGCTTATTGCCTTTGGAGAGAGGGGTGGGGAACCTGTGGCCTTCTAGATCCTTGAGTGTGGCCTTTTGACTGAATCCAAACTTCACAGAACAAATCCCTTTATTAAAAAGATTTGTTTGGTAAAATTTGGATTCAGTCAAGGGGCTGCCCTTGGGGATCTGGGGCCAATGTTCACATGACAAAGTACCAGAGAGAGAAATCTCTCCAGAGAGATAACCCCAAAGGACCCCCTCTCAAGTATTCATCAGAGTAGTGATGAATACACCATATGAAGAAACTACCCAAGACAGGGAAGGAATAATCTGAAAATATTTGAGGGAACAGTATCCAGGACTCACCAATGGCCAAGTATAGTGCCAGTTCCCACCAGCCAGACTGGAAAAACTCATAATTCATGGGGGTTTGGGTAAAGTATTCAGGAAGTTCTTTCCCCAGTAGTGGGGAATAATTAGCCCCAGATTAAGCACTGCTGTGAACCTGCCTAAAAAATCACAAAAGCAAGATTCAAGAGTCTCAGACTATTGCCAAATAATTTTAATTGCATCCCAGAATAAAAAATATGTATAGGAATATAAAAATATCCAGTACCTAACAGGATAAAATCCACAATATCTGGCATCCAAACAAAGATTATTAAGCATATGAGGCAGGAACACATGACCCACAAAAAGAAAAATAACCAACCAATTAAAAGCAACCCAGAACTGACTCAGATGTTAGAATTAGCAGAGAAACACATTAAAACAGTTTTTATAACTGTATTCCATATGTACAAAAAAATAAAGACAGGAAGATATAAAAAAGACGCTGAAATCAGACTTCTATAGGTGAAAACTACAACATCTAAAATGAAAATATTCACTGGATGAGATTAACAACAGATTAGAAAGGATATGGTAGACTTGAACAACAACATCCACCAACTTGACCTAATTGACTGTTACAGAACAGTCCACTCAACGAAGCAGAATACATGTTCTTTTCAAGTAAACATGGAACGTTCACCAAGATAGACCATATTCTGGTCCATAAAACAGGTCTCAATAAATTCAAAAGTATCAAGTATCAAGTATGTGTTCTGACCATATGCCATTAAGTTATAAACCAATAACAGGAAGATCTCTGGAAAATTCCAAAATATTTGGAAACTATTAATAAATAGCATACATCTAATTTTACTATAATTTTGAAGAGCAGGAGGTTCTGAGCTCTAATCTAGGGCGCATTGGGTAACTGGCATAGAAGAAGGAAAAAATTGGTTTTCCAGTGTAGAGGAAATATAGATTAATAATCACGTAAGAGTTAAGGTTAGGATTAAGGTAGAGCTGTCCTTTGGGGCTAATGGTCAGCATGTTTGCAGGGATCTATGGATCCATTCCTCTCATTCTTAGTTTCCCAACCTCCTGATTCCTCAGGGACAGAGACTCTTAGAGATTCTAGTAACTTTTCAAACACTTTAATGGGTCTACATGGGCCAATTAGTTTCACTTCCTCACCTGCCTTCTAAACTTTGATCAATGAACACATCCTTCTGCCCACTTGTGAGCTGCTGGGCTGCTCAGGGGAAAAGACAGCTCTGGGATGTCTCCTGCCAGCACAAGATTCGTTGTGAGGAGCTCACCAGGATTAGGGCCGCCTCACTCCTCCGACCCTATGAGAGGTTAAAGTCAGAAGCAGGCTCTGATCCCCAGACTCAATTTGTGGACACAATGAGTCTGGCTTTGTCTTTGTTGTTTCTCGACAGAAAGCTTGTATTTTGACCCCTGGAGCAATAGCTCTGCCATCAAATCATGTGCTTTGCTGTAATTAAATGGTTTGCTTAGGAACATCTGAATCAACTTTGAAGGAAGAAATTCTCTGGTGTTGGATTATCTTCAGGTAATACCTAGATTTCTGGAAATTGTTAACTACTGATCTGTCTTCTGGAGGGAAGGGAATGTCTAGGACTAAGCATCCTACCCACAGGCTGATTTCCCAGTACACAGAGAATTCTAGCAAGTTAGGAAAGGATATATCTATGTAGCTCAGGAAGACCTGTCTGCTCCTGCAAGTACCCAATGGTTTAGTGTTTCTCAGAGTGTGGTTCAGGGACCACTTGTTTCAGAATCCCCAGATTTTGGGGCCGAGTTATAGGCCTATTGGATCGAATTTTCTGTGGTCGGGACCTGGAATCTGCACGTGACAAGCTTCTCTATGGAACCCTGGGCAAGGCACCTTACTGTTTAAGAACCATCATTTGAGATCACAGCTGCTCAACAAAATACACTGGCTGCTTTCGCTGGCTGCCTGCCCTCCGCATGTGTTCACTGTGCTATTCCAGGGAGGAGGGCAAGGATCAGGTATAGATAAAGCCCCTTGCCTACTCCTCCCCCATCTCCAGGCCCCTGGCATTTGTTCTTACTCCTAGATACTCCACTCCCTAATCTATTCACATATGATAAGGCCACCTTTTAGTTTTCTACTTTTCATTTACAGATACACGCTGCAGTCAACGGAAATAGTGGTTGTTCCAGCATCCTCTGAACAACTGTCAAAGATACCAGTTTCTACATAATTCCTTCCTTCACTAATTCGCTATATTCTGAAGAATTTTGAATTTAGTGCAAATTGCAGAGAATAGAGATGAGAAGGAAAGGGGAGGAGAAGAGAAAGAGAGAGTGGATTTAAAGCAAATAAGACGTCTGGAGGCTCTGATCAGCTATCCACTGTATTACCCACCACCCTCCCTGACCCCACCCCACTACCCATCCCCGTGTGGGCTCCCTGACCCATCATCTACACTGTCCGCAGTGTTGCGCACATTCCTACTCTTCTTCGCTTAATCCGTTCTTTCCATCAGAGATACTTGAAGACCCATTACCCAAACTGAAACAGTCCATTTAGGAAAAAAAAAAAGTGAAGCTGGGTCTCAAGAAGTTCTACTCCCATCTTAACAACCATCACTCTACTTCCTTGAAATTCCTGTAAGTTATTCCACCCTGAGAGTTTTACAGTCATTTCTCTGAAGTCCTATTATTTGCCTTGAAGCTGAGTTGGCTTTTGGCACCAATGGGGCCAAAGACGTTTGAGACCCAAATCTAGGACGACCCACATTCTCCGATATTAGGGTCTATTATAAAACAGCAGCTGTTGGGTTGAGGATAGCTGAATGCTACATCTCAAGAGCATGAAATAAATCACAGAATTGCACTCCATGTGCTCTAAAAGCAGTTGCTAATGTTCTGTGTTCAAATTTGCACTTATATTTTGAATGCCTCAATTTTATAAGGATATGTTACCTCTCTGGGCATTACTGAAAGCTTTTTTCCTGTCACCATTCACAGTGTTCTTTCAACAGACAGAGTGCCTCCATCACCTACTTGACAGCTAAATGTAGCTATCCATATGTCCAGAGTCTTCTCCTGCCTTGGTAGTTTGATGATTCTGGAAATTATGCCAGTGGGATTAACTAGAATCTTTGCCTGCTCAATTCAGCTCTTTTCTTTTCCAAATCCACCCAACATTTACACAGGTGTGTTCGTCACTTATTCTCCTCAGGACAGGAGGAGGTGGCTCACTTTTGTCCTTTTCTCGTCCTACCCAATCACATCTGCTGGCTCCAAAGTAGTCACAACTGAGGGCCTTCACCAAAGAGCACAGGGTTCTTAACTGACTCCTGGACCCAGAGGTAACTTTGGAAGACAGGAGGCAGAGGAGCTGACGGGGCAGAGAAGCGTCTGGTGTTTGGTGACGCATCCACAACCTTGCTCACTCTGAACAGAAAAGGCATTTATTTATACAAAGCCTCAGTCTTGGAGAGGGACTGTTCCTTCCCTGTTGTGCCCAACAGCCCCTGAGTGTGGGGTGATTCCGTTCTCTGGAAATGACCACTTCCTTTGTGAATGATGGGGGGCACTTTCCCCTTGGCTGAGGCTCCCATGTGTGAAGGCTCAGTTTGCTCTTTGTACCATGCCCCTCTCCCCACCTTTTCAGCCCTCATCACCATGAGAAGCCATAGTAGTGCCTGGTTGGTACTGAGTTCACAGGGACAGTTTTATAGCTGAGCCAATGAACTACCTACAGCTCTTCTGAAGGCCTGTTTAATTATTCTCGCTTAGTTCACGTTTCTGTCTACATTGTTTGGTGATGGGTTGCTTGCTAAATTTTGTTGTTGTTTCATCTCATTTATCATGTTTATTTACGTGTTAGGTCTATCTCTCCCATGAGAATACGCATAGCTAACCTTCTTTGAACTTTCTCAATGTGTCACACCTTGTTCAAGTGCTTTACATGGATTAATTCATTGAATTTTTATGACAATCTTTTGAGGTAGGTGCTATTATCCCTATTTTACAGAGAAAAAATGGAAACTCAGAGAGTTATAAGTAACATGCCCAAGATTACACAGTTTGTTAGTGGTAAAGTCCCAGCTTTGAACCTTGGCAATCTGACACCAGTGTGCTTAAACACAAAATATACTGTCTTGAGAACATAAGCTTCCCAAGGTCAGGCACTCTTGAATTCCTGATAGGGAAAACACAGAACTAAGCATATAGAAAACTATGACTACGTATTTGGTGAGTGATTGTTTCATTGCTTAGAATTTTTTAAGATCCCTGAGAAACCATATTGTATATATTTCTTTTATATATCCATTGCTGCTCAAGTTAACGCTTACTAACCAAGCACGCAAGCAGAGAAAGCCCTCACTGTAACAGAGTTCCAGACTAAGCCAAATTTCCTCAATAAGACTAATCTTCAGAAGGCTGTCCCTCGGGCAGAATTAAACTCAGTCGGAGCCTCTGGGTGTTCAACCTCATTTACGATGTTGCCTTCTTTCCACACTCCAGAGCACTGAAGAAATATGGAAGGGGTGAACCTGAGCCAGAGGACTGAGTTTGAGCTCTTGGGCCTCACCAGTGACGTCCAGCTCCAGAGGCTGCTCTTCGTGGTGTTCCTGGGCATGTACACCATCACTCTGTTGGGGAACCTGGTCATGTTCCTCCTGATCCACGTGAGTGCCACCCTGCACACACCCATGTACTCCTTTCTGAAGAGCCTCTCCTTCTTGGATTTCTGCTATTCCTCCACGGTTGTCCCCCAGACCCTGGTGAACTTCTTGGCCAAGAGGAAAGTGATCTCCTATCTTGGCTGCATGGCTCAGATGTTTTTCTATGCGGCTTTCGCCACCAGTGAGTGCTATCTCATTGCTGCCATGGCGTATGACCGCTATGCTGCTATTTGTAACCCCCTGCTCTACCCAACCGTCATGTCTCCTGAGGTCTGTGCCTCTCTGATTGTGGGCTCCTACAGTGCAGGATTTCTCAATTCTCTTATTCACACAAGCTGTATCTTCGGTCTGAAATTCTGTGGTGCTCATGTGGTCACTCACTTCTTTTGTGATGGACCACCCATCCTATCCCTGTCTTGTGTGGACACTTCACTGTGTGAGATCCTGCTCTTCATCTTTGCTGGTTTCAACCTCTTGAGCTACACCCTCACCATCTTGATCTCCTACTTCCTAATCCTCATCACCATCCTGAGAATGAACTCAGCCCAGGGCAGGTTGAAGGCATTTTCTACCTGTGCCTCCCACCTCACTGCCGTCTGTCTCTTCTTTGGCACAACACTTTTTATGTACCTGTGCCCCAGGTCCAGCTACTCCCTGACCCAAGACCGCACAGTTGCTGTGATCTACACGGTGGTGATCCCAATGCTGAACCCCCTAATCTACTCTTTGAGAAACATGGATGTTAAGGAAGCTTTAAGAAAGGTTTGGGGCAGGAAAACAATGGAATGACCTTCTCAAGTCATTACCGCATGTTTTTAGAAAGCCAAGGGAATATTACCTTACATGGTGTTACCCTCAGCACATTCCCATGCTCATCCCTGTGAATAGTGGGCGTGACCTCTGGTCTGCAGGTGCGTCTGCATCTACCTGCCACAGAAGAACCAGTGGTGTCATAGAGACTAAGAGGTGAGAAGGGAGTGTCTGCTTGTTGCACAATTGGACCCATTGGCAAGATTTATTTAGTTTTGCTTATTCAGATGCTTCATTCATTTTTCTGAGTTTTCTGTATATTTTATTTTATTATTATAAATGGACATTTATATTCTTCACAATAACGTTATTTTCTTATCTAACTTGAAGACCTTGGGTGCTTGGGGAGATCCTTCCTATTCTTTACCATATCCTCTTTGTAAAAACTGGCTCCTTGACTGAGACAATTTTTATTGGATTGCTTATTTGAATGATACTGTAACAATAGCTTCAAAACTTCTTATGTTTTATTTCTTTTGATGACTTTTTTCCTGACCAAAGAATAATCTGGATACTTTCAAACTGGGTAAATTTGGTAAAGTTACTAAGTCACAGATACCTCATCTTGGATTTTTTTTTTTTTCCCAAGACAGAGTCTCACTCTATTGCCCTGGCTGGAGTGTCGTGGCATCACCCTAGCTCACAGCAACCTCAAACTCCTGGGCTCAAGCATCTTTTAATTGTCCTCACAAAGTGAGTTAGCAGGGTGGGTAAGGACATGTTCTCAAAGGCTTGTCGTCCCCGTTAGCATTCTGTTCTTGCTAATTTATAAATTGTGATTCAATTAAACTAGATATTTTTAAATAAGAAGAGTCCTATAGTGGGAGCTCAATCAAGTATGATATTCCTGGGCTTTCTGTACTCCTTTGCTCACTCCATCTTTGGGGAAGTGACTTACTCCACTGATAAATTTGGGAAGAATTAACTGGGCATGCTTGGCTGAGGCCCTTCACAGGGGAGGCCTGCTTTGGTTCAGTGCAGCTATGGACTGAGTCAGCAAAGTCTGCCTGGCTCTGGAGTTTAGTTTCATAAACAGCATTTTCCCACAGATACAATCTGTGTCTCTAATGTAGTCTTTAACAGTAATACAATTGGTATTTTATTCCCCATCTGATTATATTTTATCCTTTTTATAAATTGTTCAGAATCAGGAGGGCAAGAATGGTGCTACATATGTCGACATGCCCTCACAGAAATCCTGACACATAAATTGTTGCTGAATTTTAATAAAAATTTCACCTTTTACCATAAAGTTTACTGTTAGCCTTTAATAATGTTGATCATATTTAGCTTTACTGATGACCTTCTAGTGCTAATTAGAGACTTTACTAAAGGCAGTGTAGTATAACTGCTTCACTGCATTGATTTGGAGCTTCAGCACAATATCAAATAGAAATGGTGAAAGAATACATTTCATGCCTATGGTCATACCACCCTGAACGAGCCCGATCTCGTCTGATCTCAGAAGCTAAGCAGGGTCGGGCCTTGGTTAGTACTTGGATGGGAGACTGCCCAGGAATACCGGGAGCTGCAGGCTTAAAAAATGAAAAAAAAAAAAAAAAAAAAAAAAAAAAACATTTTTAAAAAAAAAAAAAAAAAAAAAAAAAAAAAAAAAAAAAAAAAAAAAAAAAAAAAAAAAAAAAAAAAAAAAAAAAAAAAAAAAAAAAAAAAAAAGAGTACATTTCATGTTCATGGATTCAATAATCAATATCATTAACATGACAATATTTCCCAAATCGATCTACAGATTCAGTACAATCCCTAGGAAAACCTCAGCCGGCTTTTCCTTTAAAAATTGACAAGCTAATCTTTAAATTTATATGCAAATATAAAGAAACCAGAATAGCTAAACAATTTTGAAAGAAGGACAAAGGTGGAAGAATACATTCCCAACTATAAAACTTCCTGTAAAGCTACAGTTATTAAAACAGTGAAGGAGGCTGGGTATGGTAGCTCACACCTATAATCCTAGCACTTTAGGAGGCTGAGGTAGGAGGATTGCTTGAGGCCAAGAGTTTGAGACCTGCCTGGGCAACATAGTGAGATCCTGTTTCTACCAAAAAATTTTTAAAAATTAGCTGAGCATGGTGGCACAAGCCTGTAGTCCTAGCTGAGAGGCTGAGCCAGGTGGATTGCTTGAGCCTGGAAGTTGGAGGTTGCAGTGAGCTGTGATCCCGCCACTGCACTCCAGCATGGTTGACAGAACAAAACTCTGTCTCAACAACAACAACATGGGCATCTACCCAAAAGAACAAAAGACATGCTATAAAAAAGACATCTGCACTAGAATGTTTATAGCAGCACAATTCACAATTGCAAAGATGTGGAAACAACCTGAGTGCCCGTCAATACATGTGGTATATGTATATCATGGAGTTCTACTCAGCCACAAAAAACAATGGTGACACAGCAACTCTTGTATTATCCTGGATAGAGCTGGAACCCATTCTACTAAGTGAAGTATCACAAGAATGGAAAAACAAGCACCACATGTACTTACCATCAAATTGGTTTTAACTGATCAACACTTAAGTGCACATATAATAATAACATCCATCAGATGTTGGGCAGATGGGAGGGGGGAGGAGGGGATGGGTGTATACACAGCTAATGGGTGCGGTGCTCACTGTCTGGGGGATGGACACACTTGAAGCTCTGACTTGGGTGGGGCAAAGGCAATATACGTAACCTTAACATCTGTACTCCCATAATATGTTGAAATAAAAAAAATTAAAAACAAAAAACAACAAAACCCCCCCCAAAAAAAAACCCCCAGTAGAGGTAGTGGCATAAGGATATATATGTAGGTTAATGGAATAGAACTGAACATCCAAAAGCAAACCCTGAATTAATTTTACCTGAAAAAAAATCTGACAAAAGACATAATAGACCCGTACACTGAAAACAACAAAATATTGCTTAGAGAATTAATCAAGTCCTAAATAAATGGAGATGTATACCAAGTTCTTTGGTTGCAAGATTTAATATTGTTAAGATGTAAATACTGCCCAAATTGATCTTTAGATTCAATTCTATCCCAATCAAAATACCAGAAGGCTTTTTATAGATACTGACAAATTGATTCTAAAGTTCATATGGAAATGCCAAGGACTTAAAATAACGAACTTTGAAAAGGAAGAACAAAGTTGAAATTCCAAAACTACCTGATTTCAAGAATTATTATAAGGCTACAGTAATCAAGACCAGTGTTGTATTGTTGTAAAAATAGACAAATAGATTAATGGAACAGACTAGAGAGTCCAGAAATAGACCACAAATATGTGGACAGCTGGTTTTTGACAAAGGTATCAAGGCAATTCAATGGAGAAAGGATAGTCTTTTCAACAAATGGTGTAAGAATATTTGGTTATCCATATGCATAAAAATAAGCTTTTATTTATACCTCACACAAAATAAAAACAAGTACAACTGGATGATAGACCTAACTGTAAAATCTAAAACTATAAAACTTCTAAAACGTAGGAGAAAATCTTTGTGACCTTGAGGTAGCCAAAGATTTCTTAGATATGACGCAAAAGCATGATCCATAAAAGCACAAATTAACAAATTGGACCTCATCCAAACTAAAACACATCAAAAGATACTTAATATAATGAAAATAGAAGCCACAGGCTATAAGAAAATATTTTCAATCACATTTTTGATAAAGCACTTATATCCAGAATACACAAAAACTCCCAAAACTATTTTAAAAAAAAGAAAATGGCTAAAGAGTTGGACAGCCACTTCACCGGAGAAGATATACAGAAGGCAAAAAATCACATGAAAAGATATTAAATATCATTAGTCATTAAGTAGATGCAAATTAAAATGCAAGTTAAATTAAAATGCAATGAGATAACAAAACACCTAATAAAATAGGTAAAATTAACAAGATTGACCATAGCAAGTGTTGGTGAGGATGTGAAGCAACTGCAACTCTAATACACTGCTGGTGGGAAGGTAAAATGATAAAATTACATTGGAAAACAGTTTGATGGTTTCACAAAATGTTCAGTATACACCTACCATATGAAACAACTATTCTATTCATTGTATTCCACCAAGATAAATAAAACATATATCCATACAAAGACTTGTGTATAAACGTTCTTAGCAGCTCTATTTGTAATACTCCAAAACTGAAAACAACCTAAATGCCCATTAACAGGTTAATAAAGACTAAGACATTCAAAAGCAGCTGCATACACGGGGAAAATTAGAAAGTGAAATGTGGCTTTTTTAATTAACTAGCTAACAGAGAAAAATAAACTATCAAACAGAAAGTAAGAGAAATAAACTCACAGCACATAATTGCCCCTTTAAAGAGAAAACTCACAACACAATGGCCCTTTGTTTTGTTTGATTAAACACTTGGGTCTCAACTCCAGCGCTCTAGCAATCCTCCTGCTTCAGCCTCCCAAGCAGCTGGGACTACAGGCACATGCCACCATGCCTGGCTAATTTTTCTATATTTTGTAGAGACAGGGTCTCACTCTTGCTCAGTCTGGTCTTGAACTCCTGAGCTCAAGCAATCCTCCTACCTTAGCCTCCCAAAGTGCTAGGATTGCAGACGTGAGCAACTGTGCCCAACACACATTGTGTTAATTAATGTAGCTTTATCATAAATCCAATCTAGTTGAATCAATTTTCCCACCTTATTCTTCAAAGCATTTAGGTTATTGTTGACCATTTGTATATCTATATATGGAATATCTCAATCTAATCAGATTGAGAGGTTCCATAAAAAACTATTGTGATTTTGACTAAATCTATATATACAGTATCACTTTAGAGAGAATTGATATCTTTAAAAAGTTTTGTCTTCCAATTGATGAACATTGTATATCTCTCTACATTTCAGATCTTCTTTACTTTCTCTCAATATTGTTTTATATTTGAAAAATAAGAGGTCTTGCCCATATTTTGTAAAATTTATTTATCCAGATTTAATATATTTATGCTGGAAATTTGAAACCCTGTGAGTATAGTGTAAATTTGTATAAGTATTTTGGAATGGTTTGGCATTAGTAACAAGTTGAAAATAGGCATATTCCACAATCTAACAATTTTCCTTGTGATAGTCACCCAACAGCTGTATGTAACCATGTACATCAGGGGACATATAGAAGAATGTTCAGATAAGCCTTATTCATAATAGGCCCATAATGGAAACAGACAAAATGTCTATTTACAACAGAATGGATAATTATATTATAATATATTCATATAATAGAATACCATACAGCAAAGAAAAAGAACAAAGTGTAGGTAACTACAACAACAAAGATGAACCTCTCCAATGTTAAGTGAACAAAGTAAAAGGTGGCCTTACTAATAACCTATCTAACAGAAGAAAATAAATTAAGTAACAGAAAGTAAGAAAAATAAACTCACAGCACATAATTGCCCCTTTAAAGAGAAAACTCACAACACAACTACCCCTTTTGTTTTGTTTAAACACCTGGGGCCTAATCGTTGTCTCTAAGAGTTGTTTCTCAGCGTTAAAGACCCCTAAGTGGACAGTAGGGGTGCGAGTCCCCCACTCTAGTTCTCTGCCTCAGTTCCTGCTTGGGCCACTTCCAAGGACTCAGATAAGCTTACCTCACAGAGGAAAAAAAAAAAAAATAAAGAACACCTGCAACAGCTCTGCTGCCACTTCTGTTATCAGTCTGCTAAAACAGAGGGGGGGAAAAAAGCCATTTTTACCCTTTAAAATGCCAATCACCTTTCCCTCAGGTGCCAAGCATTTCTACTCCTTCATTTGTGTGCCATGGCCACTCGCTCTCTCTCTCTTTTTTGCACTCTCTCTCTCTCTCTTTCTTTCTGTCTCAGAAAAATAAATAAACTTTGTACTTCTTTCTATCCTAAACTCTGTGTGAAAAATCTTTCTCCACCTGCTGTGAACACCTAGTAAATTTACACCCTTTCATAAAGCCAGACACTAAATACACATGGTTCCATTTATACAAAGTTCTCAGTTGAGCTAGAATAAGGTTGTGAAAAGCAAGTACGTGATTACCATAAAAGTCAGGACAATGACTCCTTTGGGGGGAGGCAGGTAGCTTCAATCGGTAATGGTGAACAAAGGGAGCTACTGGCATGCCAGAAATGTTCTATTTCTTAAACTTGGTGGTTGTTGCAGGTAAAGGTGTTCACTAAAGCAAACATTTATGTATTTTTATTCTGAATAAGTGGCATATTTCACAATGAAAAATGTTTAAAAATTAATACTTTTTGCAAACTTGAGTTTATGGATTGAGATTCCCATGAAATCTAAGTGTCTGATAGAGCATTATTTAGATATGGGCTAAATTCTGGGTCTGTTTTTTCCTAACATTCAGAACTCTTTGAGAGAACCAACATATACATGCTACCTAGAGAAAGAAATGCATGTGGCTGCCCATATGTCAATGAGCAGCTGGATAAAGACACCCTGTGCGTTAGCCAGAGTTCTCCAGAGAAACAGAACCAGTATATACATATACAGTCATGTGTTGCTTAACAATGGGGATATGTTCTGAGAAATGCATCATTCATTATTGTGCAAACATCATAGAGTGTATTTAGACAAACCTAAATGGTATAGCCTACTACACACCTAGTCTGTGTGGTGTAGCCTATTGCTCCTAGGCTATAAACCGGTCCAGCATGTTACTGTACTGAATACATAGGCAATTGTAACACAATGGTAAATATTTGTGTATCTAAACATGTCTCAACATAGAAAAGGTAATGTGTTACACTATGACATTATGATGGCAATAGGAATTTTTAACTCCATTATAATCTTATGGAACCATCATTGTGTATGTGGTCCATCATTGATCAAAACATCATTATTTGGGGCATGGCTATATATATAGAGAGAGAGAGAGTAGGGGGAGTGTTGGGGGCAGGGGAGAGAGACAAAGAGATAGAGATAGAGAGAGATTTATTGTTAGGAATTGACTCACATGATTATGGAGACTGAAAATTACCACAATCTGCCATCTGCAAGCTGGAGACTCAGGAAAGCTGGTGATATAATTCAGTCTGAGTCTGAAGGCCTGAGAACCAGAAGGCTAATAGTGTAAATCCTAGTTGGAGGGCAGGAAAAGATGAGATATGCCAGCTCAAGCAAGCAGGGCAATATACGTTACCGGTCTACTGATTCAAAAGCTAATCTCATCCAGAAATACCCTGACAGACACACCCACAAGTAACGTTTAATGTGGGCACCCCTGGGCCCAGTCCAGTTGACACATAAATCTAACCATCATACCCTGGTAATAGGTGCAAATAATATCATCCCTTCCACAAATATGAAACAAATATGCTTTAGTTTTTATTTTTTAAAAAGTATGGTTTGTTATTAAATTTTTTGATTAATTTCTTCTCAAATTTTTATCTAAAGTTGTTAACATTGACTTACAGGATAAAGCCTAAATTCCTCAGTGATGACTACTCATTCATCTCATCTCTTGTTACCATTCTCACAGTTTATGCTCCAGAAATACCGATCTATTTGTATTTCCTAGAATACACTATGCCTTCTCAAGCCTTTTTTCTTTGCCTTACACTGTACTTTTTGCCTGTAACATTTTCCTTCTATTTGCTTTCTTTGAAAATTCCTATATGTTCAAGTTGTCCGCTCAAATGCAACCTTCCTGGGAACCCATCCTTTTGCCAAGGATCCATTCTCCTAATATTAATAACTTTGTGCATATCTCTATTAAAGCAATTATTTCCATTTACAATATTGTAATAGAATTATAAGATAATTTCTCTCCTTCTCCACTAGAGGGCAGGAAGAGTTTCTTTTCATTTTTATTTCTACCACACAACACCATGACTGGCTTATAATAACTACCCAGATAACTGGAGACTAAGAAGCAGAAGCCCATGAAGTACAAAGAAACCAGAAGAATGTGAAGTCTCTGATGCCAGATGGAAAGCATTGTTTCAAAAAGTATGGTGAGGTCAAGTACGTCACATGTTGCTGAGAATTCAGTAAGATCAGAACAGAAAATTTAATATGCAATGTGGGACCGGGTGTGGCGGCTCATGTCTGTAATCCTAGCACTCTGTGGGCGGCCAAGGCAGGAGGATTGCTTGAGGTCAGGAGTTCGAGACCAGCCTAAGCAAGAGTGAGACCCACCCTCCTACTAAGAATAGAAAAAATTAGCCAGCCAACTAAAACTAGAAAGAAAAAATTAGCTGGGCGTGGCGGTGAGTGCCTGTAGTCCCAGCTACTTAGGAGGCTGAGGCAGGAGAATCACTTTAGCCCAGGAGTTTGAGGTTGCTGTGAGCTACGCTGATGCCACGGCGCTCTAGCCTGGGCAACAGAGCAAGACTCTGTCTCAAAAAAAATGTGGAAAAATGGAGGTAATTAGTGAACTTGAGAAAAATATTTTCAGTATGGTGGTATGGAGAAAGTTCTGAGATTTACTTTCTTTGTCACTCTCTGGCCCCAAATTTCTCCTACTTGCTGCCTGGAACTTAAATAAAATAATGACTGGAGTTAGAGTAACAATATTGGGTCATGAGGTGACCTTGAGGATGTGCTAAGGATGGCAGAGCAGGAAGACCAAGGAGCCTGGGTCCCTAGTGACTGTATAGAACCACAATACTACCTTTGGACTTCTTTCACTTAGAAGAAAACAAACCTTATCTTGTACATGCAACTTTAATTTGGTTATTTTGTTATATGTGACTAGATATAATTCACACTGACCTAGGAGAACAAAGAAAAGAGGCAGTGTCGTGATATGAAAAAGACTTTTTTCTAATTGACAGATAAAACTGTGTATATTTATTGTGTACAACATGATGTTTTGAAATATATATACATTGCGGAATGGCTAAATCAAGCTAATTAGCATACAGATTACCTGACATAGTTGTCATTTTGTGTTGAAAACACTTAAAATCTACTCTTTTAGGGGCCGGGTGCAGTCTCTCACGCCTGTAATCCTAGCACTCTGGGAGGCCGAGGTGGGTGGATCCTCCTGAGCTCAGGAGTTCGAGACCAGCCTGAGCAAGAGCAAGACCCCGTCTCTACCAAAAATAGAAAGAAGTTAATTGGACAGCTAAAAATATGTATAGAAAAAATTAGCCGGGCATGGTGGCACATGCCTGTAGTCCCAGCTACTCGGGAGGCTGAGACAGTAGGATTGCTCGAGCCCAGGAGTTTGAGGTTGCTGTGAGCTAGGCTGACGCCACGGCACTCTAGCCCAGGCAACAGAGTGAGACTCTGTCTCAAAAACAAACAAACAAACAAACAAATCTACTCTTTTAGAATTTTTCAAGAATACAATATATTGTTATTAACTATGGCCATCATGTTGTACAATAGATCTGTTGAACTTATTCCTCCTGCCTAATTGAAATTTTGTATCCTTTGACCAACATCTCCCCAACTCCCACCCCTACCACACCACTGCCCCAGCTCCTGGTAACCACCATTCTACTCCCTATTTCTATGAGATCAACTTTTTTAGATTCCACATGAGTGAGATCATGCAGGATTTGTCTTTCTGTGCCTTGCTTATTTCAATTAACAAAATGTCCTTCAGGCTCATCAGTGTTGCCATACATGATAGGACTTCCTTCTTTTTTATGGCCAAATAGTATTCCATTATGAATATACACCACCTTTCTTTCTCTATTAATCCATGGATGGATAACTTGGGTTGCTTCCATGTTTTAGCTACTGTATATAATACTACTATGACTGAGGTTGCACAAATATCTCTTTGGCACCCTGCTTTCAATTCTTTTGGGTATTTACTCAGAGGTAAATATGGATCATATAGTAATCGTATTTTTAATTTTTTTTTTTTTTGAGACAGAGTCTCACTGTGTTGCCTGGTCTAGAGTGCCATGGTGTCAGGCTCACAGGAACCACAAACTCCTGGGCTCAAGTGATCCTACTGCCTCAGCCTCCCGGGTAGCTGGGACTACAGGCACGCACCACCATGCCCGGCTAATTTTTTCTATTTTTAGTTGTTTGGCCAATTTCTTTCTATTTTTTTTTAGTACAGACGGGGTCTCGCTCTTGCTCAGGCTGGTCTCGAACTCCTGAGCTCGAGCAATCCTCCCGCCTCAGCCTCCCAGAGTGCTAGGATTACAGGCGTGAGCCACCATGCCTGGCCAGTATTTTTAATTTTTTGAGAAACCTCCATACTGTTTTCTGTAATGGCTGTACTAATTTACGTTCCCACTAACAGTGTGCAAGTGTTCCCTTTTCTCTACGTAATCACCAACACTTACTAATACTATCTTTTTTTTTTTTTTTTTTTTGAGACAGGGTCTCACTCTGTTGCTCAGGCTAGACTGCAGTGGCATCATCATAGCTCCCTGCAACCTCAACCTCCTGGGCTCAAGCAATCCTCTTGCCTCAGCCTTCTAAGTGACTGGAATCACAGGCAGGTGCCACCATACCTGGTTAATTATATGGTTTTTGTCCTTCATTCTGTTAATGTGTTGTATCACGTTTACTAATTTGCATACGTTGAACCATCCTTGTGTGCCAGCAATAAATCCCACTTGACCATGGTGAATGATCTTTTTAATGGGCTGTTGAATTTGGTTTGCTAGTATTTTGTTGAGGTTTTCACATTTATGTTCACAGGAATACTGTCGTGTAGCTTTCTTTTTCTGTAGTGTCCTTGTTTGGCTTTGATAGTGGGATAATGCTGGCCCCTTAAAGTAAGTTTAGAAATAGTTCCTCCTCTTAAATTTTTCTGGAAGAGTTTGACAAAGATTGGTATTAGTTCTTCTTTTTTTTTTTTTCCGAGAGAGAGTCTCACTCTGTTGCCCAGGCTAGAGTGCCGTGGCATCAGCGTAGCTCACAGCAACCTCAAACTCCTGGGCTCAAGCAATTCTTCTGCCTCAGCCTCCCGAGCAGCAGGGACTACAGGCATGCACCACCATGGCTGGCTAATTTTTTTCTATATATATTTTTAGATATCCAGCTAATTTCTTCCTGTTTTTTTTTAGTAAAGACGGGGGTCTCGTTCTTGCTCAGGCTGGTCTTGAACCCCTGAGCTCAAAGGATTCACCCACCTTGGCCTCCCAGAGTGCTAGGATTACAGGCATGAGCCACCATGCCTGGCCAAGTTCTTCTTTAAATATTTGGTAGAATTCAGCAGTGAGCCTTAGAAGACTTACTTATTGATTCGGTCTTCTTAATTGTTATTGTTTTGTTCAGATTTTCTATTTCTCTAAGCTTTAATCTTAGTATGTTGTATTTGTTTAGGAATTATCCATTTATTCTAGGTTATACAATTTGTTGGCCTGTAATTGTTTTCATAATAATCTCTTACAATCCTTTGTATTTCTGTTGTATCAGTTGTAATGTCTCCTTTTTCATTTCTGATTTTATTTATTTGTCTTCCCTTTTTTTTCTTAGTCTAGCTAAAGATTTGTTGATTTTGTTTATCTTTTAAAAAACCGATTCTTCATTTCATAGAACTTTTTTATTTTTCTAGTCTCTAATTCATTTATTTCCACTGTAATTTTTATTATTTCCTTCCTTTTTCCAACTGTGAGTTTAGTTTGTTCTTGTTTTTCTACTTCTTTAAAATGGAATATTAGGTCGTATATTTGAGATCTTTCTACTTTTTTGATATAGGCATTTATTGTTATAAACTTCTCTCTTAGAACTGCTTTTGCTGCATCTCATAAGTTTTGATATATTGTGTTCCCATTTTCATTTGTCTCAAGATACTTTTTAATTTCCCTTTTAATTTCTTCATTGACCCATTGGTTGTCTAGGAGCATGTTGTTTAATTTCCATTTATTTGTGAATTTTTCAAAGTTCCTCCTGTTATTGAATTCTAGTCTTATACCATTGTGGTCTGAAAAGACACTTGAAATGATTTCAGTCTTCTTAAATTTGTTAAGACTTGTTTTGTTGCTTAACGTATGATCTATCCTGAAGAATGTTCCATGTGCACTTGAGAAGAATGTATATTCTGCTGCTGTTGGATGAAATGTTCTATGTGTGTCTATTAGGTATGTTTAAAGTGTAGTTTAAGTCCAGTGTTTCCTTATTGAATGATCTGTCCATTGCTTCAAGTGAGGCATTGAAGTCCTCTACTATTACTGTATTGCAGTCTGTTTCTTCCTTCAGATCTGTTAATATTTGCTTTATATATTTAGGTGCTCCTATGTTGTGGGTGCATATATATGTACAATTGTTATATCCTCTTGCTGAATTGAACCCTGTTTCATTATATAATGACCTTCTTTGTTTCTTTTTATAGTTTTGAGTTAAAGTCTGTTTTTTCTGATGTAAGTATAATTACTTCTGCTGTCTTTTATTTCCACTTGCACAGAGTATCTTTTTCCATCCCTTTACTTTTAGTCTACATGTATCCCTACAGGTGGAGTGAATTTCTTGTAGGCAGCATGGGTCTTGTTTTATTTTTTTAATCAATTCAACCACTCTATGTCTTTTGATTGGAGAATTTAGTCCACTTAAATTCAGAGTAATTATTGACAGATAAGCACTTACTATTGCCATTTTGTTAATTGTTTTCTGATTGTTTTGTAGACCTATTGTTCCTTTTTTTCCTCTACTGCTGTTTTCCTTTGTGATTTTTCCCTAGAGGTATGCTTTTGACTTTTGACCTTTTATTTTTTTGGGTATCTATTGTAGGTTTTTGCTTTGTGGTTACCATGAGGATTACAAAAAATATCTAATAGTTATAACAGGTTATTTTAAGCCAATAATAACTTTGATTGCAAAAAAATAAAAACTTAAAACCTCTACACTTTTACTCCATTCTCTCCACCCATTTTGAGTTTTTAATGTCATAATTTACATCTTTTTATATTGCATATCTCTAAACAAATTAATGTAGCTATTATTATTTTTAATAGTTTTGCATTTTAACATTCATACTAAAGATATAAGTGATTTATACACCACCATGCAGTATTAGAGTTTTAAGAGGTTGTGTACTTACCTTTACCAGTGAGTTTTATACTTTCATATGTTTTTGTGTTACTAATTAACATCCTTTTCTTTTAGCTTAAATAATTCCTTTAAGCATTTCTCATAAGATAGGTCTGGTGGTGATGAATTCCCTCAGGTGAGAAAAAGACTTTTTTAAAAGATGGGTGATACTATAACATATTTTTAGACTGACAGAAATAATTCTATGGAGGAAAAATTTGATGATGCAGAAGAGAAAGGGTATAATTAGAGGAGCAAAACCTGTGAGGGAGGAAGGAAGAAAGACTGGAGTCCAGTATACAAATAAAGTGATTGGTCTTTGAGGGTAGTGACAATAGATCATCTGCTGTAACAGGTGAGAAGGTAGACAGGTGACCGGTCCAGGTAGTTTGATAGCTTTAGTGGGGAGGATGAAGCACTGTTCAATTGGATTCTTCTGTTTTCTTAGTGACATATAAAGTGAGTTATTAAATTACTCTAATTGTAGTCACTCCTAAAATGGAGATGATAGTGTTTGCTTCCAAGGGTTAATGTTCATGCATACACATAAGATATGTAGGCCATGGCTAAATTTGCTGTACTGAAATCTCTAGGAGGCCTAATAGCAAAGTAAGAAATGAAACTTAGGAAGAGCTAAGTTATATGAAATGCTTCATGTGGGTTTCATAACTATGTTATATTTCTATGGCACAGAAAGACTATATGAGCCTAGAACCAAGGTGTTAGTTGAGGTGATGAAGTCTCATGGATATCCTCTCCTAAGGTCCCAAAAGGAAGAAAGGTCTGGTGTTCTTCAGCCTTACTGCTGAGGTCACCAAACTTTAGATGCAGCTTCATGAGGAACATGGGAAGGTCTAGGGAGCTGCTTCCACTTTTTCCTCATTTTCAAGTCCTTGTTCTCTCATCCTCAATATCGTTGAACTTTGGTCAGCCCTTGTAATCTGTCCTAGCCTAAGTGTTCGCTTGGAATTTGTGTTATTATTTGAGTTGACTTAGTTCGTTGGAAAAAATGAATGATTAAAACAGTGTACTAAATCCGTCATAGCTTTTGTGTAATAGGAAAAAAACAAACTGTTTTTTCCTGCTATACTCTCAACACAACACTTCTGGAACCAGATGTGTGAGTTTTTCTCCCACACCAATCAATTCCCCAACATCAACTGAGTGCCCTACAATTTAATTCATTTCTGACACTATCTACATGGAGTTAGTGTCAGGTCCCACAAGTTAAGGGCTCAGTCTCACAGACTTTGTATGCCAATTTTAAGTCTGGGCCTTCAGAACTTCTGATCAACTGGCTATAAATTGGGGGTCCCCATGACCATCTTCTGGGATTCAGTCATTTGCTAGAGTGGCTCACAGCATCAGGGAAACACTTATTGCAAGGAATATTACAAAGGATAAAGATGAACAGCCAGATGAAGAGGTACATAGGGCCAGTACTGGGAAATGGATACGGAGCTTCCATGCCCTCTCAGGGTACACCGCCCTTCAGTGTTCTGCAACCCTGGAGCTCCCCAAACACTGTTCACTGTTGATGGTAGTAAGAATAGTTTTTATGGAGGCTCCATTATGTAGGCATAATTGATTAAATCATTGGCCACTGGTGATTGACCTTCAGCCCCACGCACATCATGGAGAGGGGCGCCTGCTGAACAATTCCAAACCTCTAATCACCTGATGGGTTCCCGGGGCATCCAGCCCCTATCCTGAAGCTATCCAGGAGCTCCCAGCCACCAGCATACAAAAGACACATCACTTTGGGGATTCCAAGGGTTTATTTCTTATTACGTCATAGCTTTCATCAGTTCCTGTTGGTTCTTATTATAATTCCCTCATGCTTAGAGGCCATATAGAAAAATGTCACACTCAATGTCGGAATCCTTATGACAATGTCTGTTCGACGGCTCTCTAGCAGACTCAAAACTTGCAGTTCGTTGGGAGCTCACTGCCTCACCCGAATGACCATCCCTAATATTAGGTAGAAATCTGCCTCCAGGTTAGCTTCTATGTATTGGCATCTATTCTGCTCTCTGGAATCACATAGATCTTTATATGTGATGATAGCTTTCATTTCCCCAAGTTTTCTCTTCAGGCTAAACAGCCACTAGACCAGTGTTTTTCAATGTGTGGTTCTTTTTCTTCAGAATCAACTGAACAGCTTGTAAAAAAATGAAAATTCCTGAATCCTATTCCCTAAAAAATGAGTCAGTGTCTCTGGGGCAGAACCCCAGAATTTGCATTTTTAAGTAACTTACTAAGGAATTCCCATGCACCCTGATGTTTTAGGACCATTGCGCTGAGCTCCGTGAGTCCAGGAACCATGCCACTCTTGCTCACCACCGTAATTCCCCCACTTGGTACAATACATGGAATGCAGTGCTCAATAAATATTTATTGATTGACTGACTGAATGACTGGATGAATTCTGGCAATCAGTCTTGATTATATCTTCAGAAGCCATGTTCCTTCACTTTAGGGCAATGGTTCTCAAACTTTTTGGTTTCAGGACCCCAAAGAGCCTACCTTAGAAACTTCTAGAAAGCATAAGACTATACAAGCACGTTTTCTGTTAGCCATTACAGTGATGACATCATCACATTTCCTGTAGTCTCTGGAAAACTCCTCTGTATACTCTTAAGAAAATGAGAATAAAAAAGATAAAAAAAAATAGTATTATTATGAGAATAGCTTTGACCTCGTAGACTTCTTGAAAGGACTACACTTTGTGAACCACTGCCTGAGGGGATGTGTTAGCTGTAGAGGCAGTGTAGCATAGTGGTTAAGTGCCTGAACTCCAGGGTAAGGATGCCTGGATGGATGTGAATGGGCTCTTTCACTTACTAGCTATGTGACATTAGTAATGTGAGAACTTACTTAACTTTCCTGTGCTTCATTTTCCTTATCTGTAAAACAGGAATAATAACATGGCTTGCTTTTTAGGGGTGTTGCAAGAATTAAATGAGTTAAAACACTAAAGTGCTTGGGACAGGGAATATATACTAAGCATGACAAATATATGTAAATATTATTACTAGAAATGCAGGTGTCTTTATTATTATTATTACAAATGCTGCTTGGTTGCTCACAACTGGTATTTCCTCCTGTTCCCTCTGAAGGCCTTTTTATGAACACAAACCACCCTTGCAGCCCATATGTCCCATGACCCAATGGCCAGCTGTAGGCACAGGCCACAGGTTTGGACGACGGTTTTCTGATTCCTTGGCTGAGTTCTTTTTAAACTTGCTGGCACTCCGTGTTACAAGCTATTGCAAAACGACTTTTAGTCTGTACCTCTTAATATGATTTTGCGATGTCCTTGTTCTCTTTTCTTTGTTTGCCTTTCCAGTTTTGAAAGGTACTTCTCCCCTGCAATAATATCTTTGACTCTGCCAGTTAGCCATGCAAGAGATTTTTAAAAAATTTCTTAGCACATGCTTCCTGGTCTCTCTGAACATTCTTCTCCTCCTCCCACTTCCTCCTTCATTTTAATAGTTTCCAGATTGTTGGGTGTTATTTATCTTTAAAACTCTATCTTTCAATTTCCCTCAACTAAAGGTTTCATTTAATTAAAATATAAGAAGGGTTTGGGGCTCAATATAAGAAAAACCTTTTAAAAAATATTTAAAACTCAGATTATAAAGGTAATACATATTCACTGGAGGAATTTTGAAAATATGTATTTTTTTTCTTTCAGCATATTATGGGGGTACAGATGTTTAGGTTACATATGTTGCCCTTGCCCCCCCCCCCGCAAATATATTTTTTAAAAAGTAAATAAAATAAGCACCACACTGAAACATAACCACTAGTAATATGTTGGCGTATGTTCTTCCAGTAGGTTTTTTTCTATGCGATATGTGTGTTTTTACAATGAAATTGGGATCACTCAAAGTTAGTGTTTTGGTTTAATAATATATAAACATGTGATGAACACTTCCCCTATTTCAGTAAATATTATTCTACAGCATGTTTTAAAAGGACTCAAGTTATCCAGGATTACTGTAGAAAAATGAGAACATTAGTCTGAAAGGACCATCCATGGACCAGAATAATTAGATATTTATCTTTCCATACTTTCCATACTTTTTTTCTGTGCATATACTTCTAGAAAAACCAATTCTATCTACTATTTTGTAATGTGCCTTTTTTTTACTGTGGTATCATTCACATAACATAAAATTCACCATTTTATCATTTTAAACAGTGTACAATTCTGTGTGGCATTTAGTATTTACAATGCTGTGCAACCATCACCATTATCTACTGGAGTTACAGAATATTTTATCGTTTCAAAAGAAACCCTCTAAAAAAAGAAAATCTGATGGCCATTAAGCAGTCACTCCTCATTTTCTCCTTCTCCAAGCCTCTGCTAACCACTAATATGCTTTCTGTTTCTATGGATTTGCCTGATCTGGATATTTCATATAAATGGAATCATATGATATGTGGCTTGCCTACACTTGTTATTTTCCTTTTTTTTTAAATAGTGATCCTAGTGGGTGTGAAGTGGTAAAGTAGTTTCTCATTGTACATTTCTCATTGTAGTTTTGAATTGCATTTCCCCACTCAATATCATTTTCAGGTGCTTTTTGGTCATTTATATATCTTCTTTGGAGAAATGTCTATTCAAATCCTTTGCCTATTTAAAAATTGGATGCTATGTGCTTTATTTTTTACTTAAAAATATACCATGGGTATTTTTTATTCTATCATTTTTATACCAGTATAATATAGTACAGTAATTAATTCTCTAGGTTTATTATACTTAAAAAAAATCAATTATCTTACTGTTGGAGATTTAGACTGTTTACAATTTTAAACTTTAAAATTAATGCTGTAATGAGCATTTTAGTAAGTAACTCCTTGAACCAAGGAGTATTAGACCAACCTTGAACCAACTCCAAGGTTATTCCTGGGAAAAATTCTCAGAAGCAGAATTGCTGAGTCAACAGAAGATGATTGTTAATCTATAGCTACACATTGTTAAACTGCTTTCCATTATGGTTACACCAAGTTACAGTCCCACCAAGTGTATAAGAAAGTGCCCATTTCCTTTCATACACATCAACAATGGACTTCATGCACATAAAAATGATAATTATCTGATTGGCATAAAATGGCATCTTACTGTTTTTAATTTTGGTTTTTTTTTTTTTAGAGACAGAATCTTGCTATGTTGCACAGGCTAGCCTCAAACTCCTGGCCTTAAGTGATTCTCATGCCTCAGCCTCCCAGAGTGCTGGGATTAAAGGCCTGAGCCACTGCACTGGCCTTATTGTTTTAAACTGCATTTACTTAACTACTATGAATATAAATCATCCTTCATAGCTTTATCAGCCATTTAAATTTATTTCTTTTTAGTAAATGGGCTGTTTTTATCAATTTTTCTATTCTTTTCAATATTAATATTAACAATCTTTTTCTTTTTCTTTTTTTTGAGACAGGGTCTTGCTCTTTCACCCAGGCTGGCCAGGCTAGAGTGCAGTGGTGTCACCATAGCTCATTGCAACCTCAGACTCCTGGGTTCAAGGGATCCTCCTGCCTCAGCCTCCTGAGTAGCTGGGACTATAGGCACGCACCACGCCTGGTTACTAACAATCTTTTAGATATATGTTACTCTCTGTCATCCTTCTTTCCTCAACTTTCCATTTGTACTTGATCTTTATTGTGATTTTTTTGGCATAGAAAGTTTAAAATTTTTAATGTAAAAATCTATCGATCTTTTATGTTTTAGTCTCTACCACTTAGAAAGATCTCATTTGCCCCCAGATTATATAAATATTTTATCATATTTTTATGATTTTGATTTATTGATTTAATCATCTATAAATTGCTTTGGTGTATGATGTATAATAGAAGTGTAAGTTACTTTATTTGTAACTAGTTATCTAGTTGTTCCAATATCATTTATTTTTTAAAAAATCAGTCTACCATTAACTGACTGATATGAAATAGTTCCACTAAAACATATTAAATCTTTGTATATACTTCAGCTCTTTTATGGGCTTTCTGTCCTGTTCCATTCATCCATCTGTGTATTCTGGTGCCAATACCATGCTGTTGTAATTTTTAAAATCTTTATAATGACACCAATAGCCGAGAGAGCAAGTCTTACCTTATTACTCTTCTCATTGGAGGTTTTTCTTCATTTTAGTTTTTATCTTTTGTTTATTCTTCTTGATTCACTTTAGAATAACTATTGAGAACAAGGTAAAAAAAAACTTGAAGTAGCAGCTATGGAAATTATGAACTCCTAATAGTGTATTATGGTGTACCTTTTAGGATCTAGTTGCAGTTTAAGATCACAAATTTGTTGTGGCCCCAGCTGCCTTGTTTGAGTAATTTTCTCCAGATGCACTATTATTGTCAACATTTAAGCAGAGACTAGATGACTGTCCAAGTGTTGTTCTATGTTGAGTAGAATGCCTTCTGTCTTAGGCTGTTTGTGCTGCTTTAACAAAATACATGAGATTGGGTAATTTATAAACAAGCGAAATTTATTTCTCATGGTTTGGGGTCCAAGATCAAGGAGCCAGCAGGTTTGATGCTTGTGAGGGCCTGATCTCTGTTTCTCAAGATCGTGCCTTATTGCTGCATACTCCGGAGGGGAGGAACATTGTGTCCTGGCATGGCAGAAGGGACTAGCTAGCTCCCTTGAGCCTTTTTATAAGGGCACTAATCTGAAAGGTACTAAAGGGACCTAATAACCTCCTAAAGGCCCCACCTTTTAATACCATCACCTTGGCATTTAAGTTCCAACATATGAATTTTGGAGGGACACATACATTCAAACCATAGCAGGTTCCTTCCAACTTAGTCTATTCATTCATTCAGCAAACGTTTATCACATGTCTCCTATATGCTATTTACTTGGCTGGGTTCTGAGGCTATAAAGATGAATAAAACACCGCTCCTCCTTCAAAGGTCAACACATAAATGATAATTTCAATAAAATGTTATAAAGTATAGAACTGTATACAGAGCACTAAGAGAGTATTGAAGACCATAATCATGGTGGTGGTGGGAGAGACCAGAGAAGCTTCCCAAAGTGGGTGCAGACTGAGCAGATAGAATCTTGAAGGATAGGGAGCAGTCAGCAACACTTGGGGCTGAATGGGGCTAGGACTGGATATAGCAGTTTGAATAGGCATGGAGGTAAGACATATTTTATATATGCCAAAGTGAGAATTTTTGACTCAGCTATTTTGACATGATATGACTTTGATTTCCCACTAATTTTTTTTTTTTGACATCTCACTAATGTGTACGACAAACAGCCCTGACCTTCACCCAGCCCATCACTGAGTCAGTGCTGTCATCATCATCATCCTTGGGCTAATCAAAAAGAAAAAAAAAGAGGGAGAGGGAGAGGGTAAAGCTCAAGGACAGGGTGGAGGAGTTTGTCACACATATTAATTAATAATTGAAAAAATGCTTTTTGCAAAGCTGTACATCAATACCAGCTTCCTCAAATTGCTGTCATGGAATAATGAAGTGCAAGGGAGGGGACATGGGAGATGACACTGGTAGGGCAGGCAGGAGCCAGGGCACAGAGGTCAATGTGCCATTTTGGAAGTTGGACTTGATCTTGTGGGTTATGGGGAGGATCGAAGGGCTTTTAAGCAGGGAAGCCAAGTGGTCACATTTACGTGGCTGTGAAAGATGCGTCTGAGGAGGACAAGCCTGGAGGCACAGGAACTAGTTGGGAGGCTTGTGATGGTGATGGGAGAAGAGGACTGATTCAAGAGCAGGAGAAACTCTATAGAATGTGGGAGCGAGCATTTGGCTAGAGGAAATGAAAGAAAGAAGTCATTCATTCAGCTTGTGACTGAGTGATAACGCAAAATAGGAAATTCAGAAAGGGGAGTAGGTGGCAAACACTAGGAGAGGAATTCAGATTTTGGATATGCTGTTTGGTTCTTCTAAGTCTTTGTAAGCCTCTTCTTTTCAAATACAAGGATCTTGAGAAGTTAAACATTAAGTTCTTAAAATCTTTCTTATCACGTCCTTGTAGGGCTGCAGTCCCCAACCCCTGGTACTGGTCTTCGGCCTGTTAAGGACCCAGCCATAGAGCTTCACACCTCCCCGCCCACCCTCCTGTCTGTGGAAAAATTGTCTTCCATGAAACTTAGGAAGGAGGGGGGTGCACAGCAGGAGGTGAGCAGTGGACCAGCCAGCAAAGCTTCATCTGTATGTACAGCCACTCCCCATCACTCCCATCACCACCTGAGCTCTGCCTCCCCACACCCCCTTCCATGAAACCCATCCTCTGGTGCCAAAAAGGTTGGGGACCGCTGTTCTAGGGCATTGTTTTTCAAGGGAGGGGTGATTTTGCTCCCCAGGGGACATCTAGCAATGTGTAGAGACATTTTTGGGTGTCACAGCTGGAGGGAGGGGTGCTACTGGCATCAAGTGGGTAGAGGCCAGGGTGCTGCTCAGCATTCTATTAATACAATGTATACAACAGGCTTCCATAACAATGAATCATCGGGCCCAATACCAGTTGTGTAAAATACCACAATTTTGCCCAGGGTCAGACACTGGGGAGTACGGATGGGTCAATTAAAAAACATAGCCACTCTTGAGAAACCAATGGAATCTGAGTGCTGGAAGAGAAATTAAAAGTTATCTAATTCTACCATTCAGCTAATATTTGAAATATTTGCTTCAATAACCTACCAGTGCATGAGAAAATTCATTGCACAGAACACCTTTAACATATCCAGAGGTTGAAAGCCCAACTTCAAAGCAGCTCCTCTTTGGAAAGGGCTTGGTTTCCTCTCTTTTTTGCTCTAAAATTGGCCTCTCTATAACAAGTAACCATTGGACTCAGTTTCACTTCTTAGATTTACAAAGAACAATTTCTCTTCATCATAATTACTTTGAGGTTTATAAAGGCATAAATTCTGTTTCTCCTATACCATAACTTTAATTTTACCTAAAGAATAAGAGTAGGCACAAAGCATTTTCTTTATACATAAAGAGAACTCATAAAGATAAAGAGGCAAAGCAAATTAAATGTCTTGGGAGCTTGGACTTGGGGAAAGCCATTTTAAACACGAAAACCTTACAATGGCAAGACAAAATGGACAAAAATCAATAAAGAAAATTCCTTAACTCTGGACAGAACATAGGAAAAGTTTCTGATAAGAAAAATCATTCAATGATTCAGATGATAAATGGATTCAAGAAAAACATGCAACACAAAATGTAAATGAAATACGGCAAGAAAAAAACAGTAGGCAAAAAAGGAAAAACACAAAAGAAACAGAAGATTAGTCCCATTAAGTAAATAGCATCTGAATTTTAAGGAAAAGCAACATATGCCAGCTTAGTAGCAATTTACCTCTAAGTATGGCTATCTCTCACCTGAGGGCCTAGGAAATTATATTAATACAAGTAGGCTCTTCCTTCTGAATTATTGTAATGGGTGAAGGCAGGTTAAAACACACACCAAAGGCAGTCCTCTTCCTTTTCCTTCTCCGCCTCTCCTCCTCCTTTTTCTCTTTGGAGAAGGCTGAGCTTAGGGGTTATTGGGGCTGGGGAGAGTCAGGGGAGGGGCTAACTGGGGACTCCGGTACCAACTGGAAGGTTTTTAACTGTAGATATATGAACATTATTATAATGAAAAAAAAGAAAAGCACCACTAAAAAAAAATGTTTTCCTGCCTTCCCTTCAGTGCTAAGCCACTGCTCAGTCACCAGCAGCCAAGCTCAGGGCAGTCTCCCATATTCCCCTGTCCCCTGAAGATGGACCTCCGATCACTGCAGTGCATAGATCCTGTCATATTTACAGGAAACACGTGATCACATCACTGCCACTGTCCTGCTCAGACCATCAGGCAAGTCGAATTTGAGGCAGCACCAGCTGGGCCCGTCAAGATGAAGGGCATGGACACAGAGCAACATAAAAACGGGCCTAGACAAGAAAACAGAATCCAGAAACCCGACGGGGCAGTCTTCATTTCTTACTGAGATTAAGGGCATCCCAGCCCCAGGTGGCTGCATTCATCAGCCTTGCCAAGCAGGCCAGGTCAGCTCCAATTACTCCTGGGCAGTTGAGTTCACTGATTTCTGTGGCTGGCGGCCAGGATTGCGTAACAGACAGCGAGGCCCAAGGGGGTGCAGACGACCAGGAGGGGCCCCGCGGCTCCTGCCTCATCGTAAGACCCCGGTTTCCCGCCAGGCCGCGTGTGCTGCTGCCCTCGGGGATCTGTTGCAGGGAAAGGATTTGGGGAGCGCCCACAGCGTGGAGAGGAGATTCTTTCCCCAACTAAGCCACTGGCAAACACCATTACCTTAGAGGAAGGCGCTTTATGAGACCTCCCACCCGGTCAGCCAAGAGGCCACGAGATGGCAGCAGAGGACGCAGCCTGGGACACACAACCTGAGCCATCTTGCCAAAAAGCAGATCCAGAAACGGAAGAGAATTCGTTTGCGAAATATCGTCAGTTGTCTATCCTCATGCATTCAAAAACAGAATAAATGACTGAATTTCTAAGGCATGAGGGTAAAATTCATCAGCATGAAGAATTTCCCAACCATCACAGAATTCAGCTGCATATGAAGCCACATATCATGAGCTGGAGTTCTCCGACGCTTCAAACAAGAGATGGGGGTCACGGCCTTTAAAAACTGACGTCAGCAGGAACCTTGTCACAGTTCTTTCTGCGAAGTTCCAATTCAAGTAAAATGAGTGACCGCCACAGAGGCTGCCAAACCGATGAAGAAAGGGACAGAGACAGTGGTTGCTGGGAAGCACTGCAGCAAAGCAGAAAGCTGTCATGGAGCAGCCAGGGGCTCTGGCAATAGGCAGTGTGGAGGAGGGAATAATGAGGAACACAGGGCAAGTCTCAAAGAGTCTTCACTTGCAGCTGGCAGAGGATAACACACAGGAAAGGGGCATTAGAAGCATTGGGATTAAATCCCAAATCTTCTGACTTCTCATCTAATGTGCCGTCACATATTCCCTTGACTCCCTAGTTGTGACTACCAAAAATGTCTCCAGACATTGCAAAATATCCTCTGGGGGGACAAAATGACCCCTCCCTAAGAACCAATGCCCTAGAGGGTTATGATTAAAAAAAAGGTTTTAAGAACTTAATGTTCAGCCGGGCTCGGTGGCTCACGCCTGTAATCCTAGCACTCTGGGAGGCC
>RJWJ010005108.1:0-32073 GCA_004363605.1 Indri indri | reverse complement strand
GGGGGTGCCTCCCTCTCTGCGTCCCAAACAAAGTGTCACAAAGAGCTCGGCCCGCGGCTGCAGCGGAGGCGGCTGTAACTCAGCTTTTGTTCTCCTGGCCAGGGGTAGCTGAGCCCTGGCCTCCCTATCTCCCAACCCTAACCCCCATCATCCTTCTGGCTTATCTTTCTCGGGGAGGGGTCGGAAGTGCTGCTGGGAAAACCTCTCGTGTGGGATCACAGGTCATACCCTACTTGCCAACGTATTTCTGGGAGGGGGATTTTCCCAGAGGCTCTTTTGCCCACCCCCCACCTCCCCCACTTCCCAGTCTGAGGACTGAAGCTCGCGTGGGTGCTAAGACTGACTTTTCTAGGGTCAGCTTCAGTTAAGGGGAGTTAGGGCTGGCTACATGCCCCCCTTCCCCCAATCCAGGTCCTCCAGAACTTTCAGAATCGGGGTCATGTTAGGACATGCCTCTGGGATAAGATTCACCGTGGTGGGTTGGCAGCAGGTGAGCAGGTGTACCTTTCCCTTGCCTCCTGCTGTCCGTTTGGAGTCCACGACTGAGGTTCCATGCTCCTGACTCAGGAGAGTGAGGATGGAAGGACAGAGGCTTTACCAAGAACTAGGTGTAAAAGGCAGGCAAACTGTGCAGCGGGGTGGATTTTAAGGAGCTATCTGAGCAGTGAGATTCAGAGGGCCTGGAGAGGAGACCATAAAAGTGAACAACTGGTACTTCTGTGTGATCAAGGTAGTCTTGACTCTAGACCACCTAAGAAGCTCCCTTTCCTTTTAACCCCGTCTAGTGCAGTGCTAATCATAATTGTTAGCAGACTTGGGAGGTGTAGGTTTCTCAACAGAGGGAAAAACATCAAGTATTAAAGATGACCAGAGACAGAGCCTAGTTATATCCAAACCCCAGAAGTCCTGAACCCCTGCCCCTTACACTTCGACCTTAAAAACTTTTGAACCACAAAGCTTGAGGGACAATCTTTGTGGTCCATTTAGCAGATGCTTCTATGTACCAGTCGTTTCTAAGTCTTTTTACCAACCATTCCATCCTTCTCTATTCAGTAAGGTTTGATGGTCCACACACACCCCTTCCCCACCAGTGCTGTCCTAGCATGTAAGAATAATTGGCCTGTTGCTTTTGAAAGATTTCTGATCCCTATCCCAGGCCCTGCATCCCTATGGAATCTAAATAAGGGCAAGATAACCCCTGATTCCCAGTGGGGGTGGAAAGTAGGTCAGTGCTACTGTCTGGCCAAGTCTCATGGCAGTGTTTAAGGGCCGACTATAGAAAACTCTGTGATTATTGTCCTCTGGCAATACATGCACGACCTAGGTTCCAAGTCAGTTCATAGAATCCCAGTCCCTGTCAGTGCTTTGCTCTATTGAGAAAAAATCATGGGCTCAGACACCTGGAACCTGATTTGGTGTGGAGATAATTCAAGAGATCTTGACTGAGCCTAGGAAGTCTCTCAGTGAGTTTGTTGATTTTAGGCCATCTTCTGAGGAAACTTTCCCTGCTAGGGAATTCAGCTTCAGTTTGGGCCTTCTTATATATTACTATATTTCCATCCTGTAACTTGTTATGTGCAAAGTGGTTTTTGTTGTTTTGTTTTGGAAGGGGAGCTTTGCCCTCTTCCTACTTTTCTTGCCTCGGATATGAGGCCAGCTTCCCATGAAGTAATGCTGCTTGCTATCCTGAGACAGTTTTAGGAGCCCTGGAATCTTCTCAGAATGAGAGTATGTGCGCATAGGTTAGTCAGCTATGACCATGCAGTATTCCCAGCTCCCCCTCTCTCTGCCATCTGCTTCCTCTGAATATACCAGATTGGCTGTACACCAGGATGTTCCGGGAATCCCCAGGAGAGCAACAGAATGTGATGGACCCAAATATGATGCCTCAGTAACTCATTCCAGGATGTACAAACTGTGACTGTCAGGACACTCCTTACAGCTAATTAAAATTCTTCTAGTTACATCTATTTTCTATTACCTCTGTCTATTTTCAGTGATATCTAAAAGGCCAAAATAATCCCTCTGGTACCACTGGGGTTTTTTTCCAATGGCTCCCAGATAAGAATTAAAAAAAAAAATTCTTTAGCTTTTCTCAGCGCCTTATCTGTGATGCTAAAATGGCAAACCGGGCCCCTCTATCGCTTCATAGCTCTATCTGTGGTACTGAGGTGGCCAAAGTGGCTTCTCTGGTAGCCCACTGCACTCTCCATGGTACTGAAGGAATGACCATTTATTTTAACATCTTTCTGGGGTCCACGAGGGTCCTGTGACTTAGAACCACAAAACTTTCTTCTAGCTGGAAGGGACTATCAGTATGAATTAGTCCAACCCCCTTATTTTACAGATGAGAAAACTGGGAGGTTAAGTGATTTACTGAAGGTTGTAGGGCTATTAATGGTCAGACTGGGCCCACAATAGCCTTATACCCCTCAGACCTATTATAACTCACCTTTCATGACACTATTCAGTGAGCCCAGCTAGGCTCTTAGTCCAAGGAAAGGAGTTTATTTGGAGAATCCAGAGGATGAGAGTGGGTGCCCTAGTTTGGAGCTATAGAAAGACACATATTAAATGGTAGTGGAGGTCATCTAGTGACCCTTGGACAAGGACACTTTGTTAATTAACCTTCTGCTAATAATGCTACTATATCTCAGATTCCACATGTAACAGGTACCTTCCCCTTCATGGAGTCTTACCACATCCACTAAATGTTGAAAATTAAAGAAGCCTTGGACCTCCAGAGCCTTTTCTGTCTGCTGATAAGCAGGGCTGACTCTTGGGCCAGTTCTCTTCTATTAAAGATCCTTAAGCTAAATAATGCTTGAATCCTTTTCTTTCTCAGTAACCCATTTCAGTTTCATAATGCCTATTGTAAGGAAGTTCTTTATATCTCAAATATTCTTTCTATCTTATGCAAAAAAATAGGTTAGGCCCACATTCATTTAGCCTTGATCAGATACAATTCTACATGGAGGCAAAAAGGTAGACTGGATGACTTCTGGTCATCCTCTCAGGCCTATTCCCATGAATCTTAATTCTGGGGTTGCTTCTAAGTCCTAATGCTGACCTCCTCTGCAGCTTAGAGTCAGCAATATCCCCACCCCATCTTCTTCCTCTCAGTGCTCTTCTCCTTCCCTAGCACTGGAGGTCTGCAAGTCCCAGGCCTAGGGAATTTTAGCCTGGAGAATTTTAACCCCTTCCTGCTCAGAGCATGTGCTGAGCCCCTATCTGTGCAGATGGCCCAGCCCCGCCCCCCATCCCTCACTCCAGCCTCTTGAGCTCAGAGCCAGTGTAATCCTCCTCTTGTGTGAGGGAGCCTCTCCCCTGCAGAGAGGAGGAAAGCCTGCCTCGGAACAGCCCTGGACAAAGGGGCTCAGATGCCCCATCATACCACAGGCTCCAAGGTTTGAAACAAGGGGATGAATCCTATACGGTATTTGCAGTTTTTAACCCTTTCCCCAGGCTGGCGGTGCCCCTTAACTTCCACTCCTCCCCCAACTCTCTCTTCATTCCCTCTCCCTCTGGCTCTCTCCCCCTTCATGCCCCTCCCCCTCTGTCTGTCTTCAGACTCACTGCTGCTGGGAGGTGTTTCTCTCCCATGCATGAATGAGTCTCTGTAATGAATGGAAATGAATGGATCAGGAATCCAGGCGGAGGGAGGGAGAATGAGGGGGGAAAAGACAGAAATACAGGGTAAGGGCAGAAGGAAGCAGTGGAACCTGGAAGGATGTTTGGCTGGCTGGTCAGTTAAGGGTCTGAGAGCAACTGGGGAGCATGGCAGGCCCACCCCATTTGTTCATCACACTGTGCAGCCCAACCCAAATGGGAGAGGGGTATATACTGTGATGGTTTCCCTATCACCAGGGGGTGGGATGGTAGTGGTGGTGGTTCTGTACCAGACATTTAAAACGTCCAATCTGGGGCAGAAATCTGGGGTATTAGGGAGCCTCGTGGGCTTGGCAAATCAAGGGGCACAGTTTTTTAGTACAGCAGCCTCCTGCGCCTCAGATGCAAGTAGGGAGAAGGGATAGGTTTTAGGAATACAAGGTGCTAAGATTCTGGGGTAGTGGGTGACTCTTTCCACTGCTGAAAATCAGGGCTCATCTTTTCCTCCAAATCTGTCTTTCTTGCTTTAGCTCCTCAGCACCTGTTGCCTTCATTAGCAGCTTTTCCTCCTCTTCCCTGCACTCCCCAGAACCAAAGAATGTGAAGGGGGTCCATGGAGGTGAGTGAAGCTCTGGCCTCAACTTACAAGTACTTATAACTGCATACTCCTCTCCTGCCTACCTCTTTCTTTGACCTCCCATTATTAGAAACTATCTCCTTGGCTCCAACGTCTCAATTCCCATCCATCCCCCAACTTCCCGAGGTGAGTGGCACCAGGTGTTCCTGGTTCAGGCCCCAGTCCACCTTCCCTCGTGTTCTTCTGGTCCTCGATCCCCTTGCTTCCTCCACAGCTCTTCGTTCTCCACCCTTTGTTCTACTCGGATCTTTCTTCACAGGGCTCACGTCCCCGTGCCCCAGGCGGCCACTTAGCGCCGTCGCCACCTGCTTTCGACGGCGAGCTGGATCTGCAGCGCTACTCCAACGGGCCAGGCGTGGGCGCGGGGTCGCCCGGGATGGGAGCAGTGACCTGGTCTGAGAGTCGTGCAGGCGAAAGGCGTTTCCCCTGCCCTGTATGCGGGAAGCGCTTCCGGTTCAACTCCATCCTGGCTTTGCACCTGCGGGCGCATCCAGGCTCCCAGGCCTTCCAGTGTCCGCACTGCGGCCACCGCGCAGCGCAGCGGGCTCTGCTGCGCTCGCACCTGCGCACGCACCAGCCCGAACGTCCACGTAGCCCCGCTGCACGCCTGTTGCTGGAGTTGGAGGAGCGCGCGCTAATGCGCGAGGCCCGACTGGGGAGAGCCCGAAGCTCAGGGGGGATGCAGACCACCCCCGCCACTGAGGGTCTGGCCCCGCCCCAGGCTTCTTCATCGTCCGCCTTCCGTTGTCCCTACTGCAAAGGCAAGTTTCGCACCTCGGCGGAGCGGGAACGCCACCTGCACATCCTGCACAGGCCCTGGAAGTGCGGCCTATGCAGTTTCGGCTCCAGCCAGGAGGAGGAGCTGCTGCACCACAGCCTGACGGCCCACGGGGCTCCCGAGCGCCCCCTGGCGGCTACCTCCGCTTCACCCCAGCCCCAGCCTCCACCCCAGCCTGAACCCAGATCGGCCCCCGAGCCGGAGCCCGAGCCCGAACGTGAGGCAACCCCGGCCCCGGCTCCTGCTGCTCCCGAGGAGCCTCCCGCACCTCCGGAGTTCCGCTGCCAAGTGTGCGGCCAGAGCTTTACACAGTCCTGGTTTCTCAAGGGCCACATGCGCAAGCACAAGGCTTCCTTCGATCATGCGTGTCCCGTGTGTGGCCGCTGCTTCAAGGAACCCTGGTTCCTTAAGAACCACATGAAGGTGCACGCCAGCAAGCTGGGTCCACTGCGTGCGCCAGGGCCCGGTTCCGGGCCTGCCCGGGCCCCCCAACCTCCTGATCTGGGCCTGCTGGCCTATGAGCCTTTGGGCCCAGCCCTCCTCTTGGCCCCAGCGCCCACTCCTGCTGAGCGCCGTGAGCCCCCTAGCCTCTTGGGCTACCTGAGCCTGCGAGCTGGCGAAGGCCGGCCCAATGGTGAGGGCGCGGAGCCTAGCGCCGGCCGCAGCTTTGGAGGCTTCCGCCCACTGCCCTCTGCTCTCCCGGCCCGGGCTCGGCGGCACCGCACGGAGGAGCCGGAGGACGAAGAGGAGGTGGTGGAGGCGGAGGAGGAGACCTGGGCTCGGGGCAGGTCGCTGGGCCCTCTGGCTTCTCTGCACCCACGTCCGGGCGAGGGGCCAGGGCACACTACGCCTGCTACGGGGGCCCAGCCAAGATCGACCGCCACGCAGGGTAGGTAGGGCCCTTTCTCTCTCCGGGTATCCCTCATCCTTGGCTGACTCTGACGCCATCACTCTCCTGCAGCTAGCTTCCTTTTAGAAAGGACCTTTTATTTCTTCCGATATGTATTTTTTTATTATATTTTTTCTAGAGGCTTTGCCATCTTCTGAGAACACTAATTCTTAACTCACGACAAATTGAACACTTCAGATTCCCCTCAACCCGCTGTTTCCTCCTGGTCCCCGAGGGGAAGCAGTCTGATGGGGGTGGTGGGAGCGCGTGGCCCAGACATTATGAAGGGCCCCTCTGACTTCTTGACTTGTGTATTGCAGAAGAGAATGGGCTGTTGGTTGGAGGGACCCGGCCTGAAGGGGGCCGGGGGGCCACTGGCAAGGATTGTCCCTTCTGCGGAAAATCTTTCCGCTCAGCGCATCACCTCAAAGTGCACCTGCGAGTGCACACAGGTGAGGGAGGCATCCCCTGGCATGGGGAGGGGACTGGAGGGCAGGAAGAAAGGTGAGGGCTACGGGAAACGCCAGGGAGGTGACCTTCGTTTGGAAACCTTCGGATTGGCCAGAGGAGATAAGCTGGAGAAACGTTCCTTTATTAAATCAAAATGGGAGGGAGAGGCAGTGTTTTTTTTCCTGGTCCTGAGAATAAGGTCTGTAAATTGAGCGAAATGCGGGTGGGGGTGTGCAGTGATGACAACTTCGTGACCCTATGCCACCCACTTTCCTCAGGTGAGCGCCCCTACAAGTGTCCGCACTGCGACTACGCGGGCACCCAGTCCGGCTCGCTCAAGTATCACCTACAGCGTCACCACCGGGAGCAGAGGAGCGGGGCAGGCCCCGGGCCACCCCCAGAGCCACCTCCCACCTCCCAGCGGGGTTCGGCCCCGCCGTCTGGAGCCAAGTCGGCTCCGCAGCCTGCAGCCTGGGTCGAGGGCACTGCAAGCCCCCGGCCTCCTTCCAGTGGTGCCGGGCCGGGGTCCCGTCGGAAACCCGCCAGTCCCGGGAGGACCCTGCGCAACGGGCGAGGCGGTGAGGCCGAACCCCTGGACCTGTCCCTGCGGGCTGGGCCAGGAGGCGAGGCCGGGCCGGGGGGCGCCCTCCATCGTTGCCTCTTCTGCCCCTTTGCCACCGGAGCCCCCGAGCTCATGGCCTTGCACCTTCAAGTGCACCACAGCCGCCGGGCTCGGGGCCGCCGGCCACCCCAGGCTGACGCGTCCCCTCCCTATACCCGAGCACCATCAGGATCGACCCCTCCCAGTCCCTTGCAGGAAGGGGAGGAGGGCCCTGGGCTGTCGAGATCGGGAGAGGCGGGGCTGGCAGGGCAAGAACGGTAGGGAGCCCTCTTAGGGGCGATTAGCTTAGTGAGTTTACCCCGCCGGAGCCGGGGAGCGCTAGAGGTAGTTGGGTAGAGCAGCCAGCAGGGGGCAGCGTGGGACCCATATCCCAGCCCCAGGCGGACCAGAGGTGGAGGGGGCCGTGGGCGTAGGAAGGTGGGCGGGCGGTACCCACCCAGCCCAAGGGAGTCACAGTGCCTTAGAAGTGGCAGAGGTGAGGGTCAAAGAACGGGGTCCCAGGGCTGGCAGAGAAGGTTGTGTCCCTGTTGAGGAGCCACTCTGCCAGTCTTTGCTGGTCCATAGGCGTGAGAGTTTATTTTTGTACAAGGGGTGGGGGTGGGGGGCACTGTACCCTTCTTGCCCCATCAGGGGCCCTGTAGACGTCGCTATTTTTGGTACGATTCCTGTCATCCCTGTCGCAGAGTCGTGTCCCCAATAAACAGGTGTCTTGAGGCACAGGCCCTGTGTCTGTCTATGTCCTGTTCCCCTCCTTGGGCTCTTACGTCCAGGAAATAGTCACCTTTCAGACACTTAGTTATTACCCAAAGAGTTTGATAAGAAATGCAGAATCTTGGGCTTTACCCCTAGGCTTCTGATTCAGTAGCTGTGGATGGGGCCCAAGAATTAGCATTTAACGGGTAGTCTGAGGGTTCTCATGCACTGTGGCCTGAGGGCCTCATTTTGAGAATTCCTGGACCACTGGATCCCCGTTTGTCTGTGACCACCTCAGCCTCAAGAGGTGGGTGAAGTGTGAGAGGAGGAACTTCAAAGAGTGCATTGAGCCTCTGGTAGCCACTGCAGAGGAGGCACATTCTCCCAGGCTCATATACAGTCAGCTTTGGGTCAGTAAGAGATGGAGGGTACCTTCCAGCCTTCGTTGCATTTTCTGTGTTGTAATTAAGGGTTGGTGGAGGGAAAGTGCTCAAGTTATTTGGATCACCTTTATCTAGAGGACTGCTCTAGCTCCTCGGAGGCAAAGTGTGAGTAAATACATTTAATATCACAATAGTATTATAATAACACTAATTACATATATAAAGTCTGCAATTCCCCACCCCATCCTCCTATAATGGTTTGCATAGCTCCTTTTCCTGTGACCCCCAGAATGGAGTCACCAGGAACTCCAGTTGACCTGGCAGAGATGAGTCTTCTCAGGGAGAGTTGGTGGGGTGAGAACAAGAGAACACAGGCTGGCAGGGGAGGGCCAGCATGGGAGTGCTGTCCTGGATACAACGGCTGAGGATGGGGAAGGACTGCAAGAGAGAGAGAATTTCCCTGCCTCCAGGGTATGAAGGCAAGCCATGTGGCCACTCTGGTTCCTGCAGGAGAAGGCACCAAGCTGGGGAGACTAGAGATAGCAGTAGCAGAGTGATGCTTTGGTCCTTAGACCTCCTCTATGTCCAGGAAGCAGAGGGAAGAAATTCAGTGCTTGCCCAGTCCTCCATTATGTCCCACTGCCATCCCAGCCCAAAATATGCTGAGAGGAGGGGCTGCAGCCAAGTTCTGGATCTTCTCTAAAAGGCAGGAGAGGAGAGGGAGATGGGTCGGGAGAGGGAAGAAGCTGATTCCCAAGCATCTGGGGAGAGGAAGGGAGGTACATGCAAGAGGGAAGAAGTGTTGGACTCACCCAGGTCACAGAGGCGTGGTGGGGTCACTCAGTGCTCGGGCATGACTCTGAGGGGAGAGAAACTGCAGTGAATTTAGGGACATATTCATATTTTCTCTCTCTTCCCCTGACCCCACAAGCCTGTCAATTCATCTCTCTCTCCTCCCCAAAGTTCTTGCATTTTGCTATTTTAACCCAAGTCCAAATCAGGCCATTGGCATTCTCCCCTTTCCATCCACTATGCTCCTTATTAAAAATTCCTTTTCACCTCTGACCTTTATGCCTTTCAGCCAGTCCTGGGGGAGAGGAGAGAGTTAGACTGGACAATAAATTCAATCTGTAGCCTCAGCTGGGGGCACAAGATCACTGTTTCCTCCTGCCCCTTCCCCCAGCCCAATGGGTTGAATGATTAGAAAAGCCTTCCCAGAAAGTAGCTGAAGAGATCACCCCATTCCCAGCCTTACTGCAGGGACTTACCTGCCGGGATAGCCCTAAGATCCCTCCACTGGCCAGGGTGGGAGTGCTGCTCCCAGGGTGGGGGGGTTGCAGGCTGGGGCTGTTTCTTGGTCCTGGGGACACATCTCCAGAAGAGTCAAGTGTTTCTGGGGCTGAAGCGGAAGCTAGGGTGAGAGCAAGGTATAGAATCCCTCCAGATTACCTTAAGCAACAAAGCTGCTCCGTCAAGGAAGAAAAAGCTCCATAGCAACAGGAAGCTGTGAGTCACCATAGCAATCCAGTTCCAAGAGAACCCCCCTACCAAGAGGCAGGAAATTGTCAGCAGCATCATTAGAGCAACCAGGGAAGAAGCGACAGGAAACTATAAGGATTGCCGTGGTGAACCAGGAGGGTACAACAGGAAGCTGAGGCAGTTTCCATAGAAACTCAAGGAGAGCTAGAGAGAGAGGTACAGAGGAAGTGCTTCTTAGCAACAGGCTGTTGTAAGCATCACCTAGCAACCAGATGGAAGGCTCTTTTAGCAATGGGGAAGCTGTACATAATTGTCATGGCAACTGGGCTACTTGGCTAGAAAAAGGAATTGCTCAGCAGCAAGCAGCCTGAACATCACCATGATGACCCAGCTGTTGGGAGCCACCCCTTGAGAGGTGCCTCACCCAGGGAAATTTGCTTGACGTCCAGATCCCAGGCCTCCTCCTCGACGCGGGCAGGCAGGGAGCAGGCTCCCGGCGAGAGGCCGGGAAGGGAGGGGCCGGCATGCTCAAAGGATGACACGGCCACGGAGGCCCGGGTGCGGGCGGCTGCAGAAAGTGGGGAGTGGGGTGGTGGGGCGCTGGTGTGGGAAAGCCCTCATGGCTCCCTGGAACAACCCTCAGTCTCACAGAGGGCTGCCCAGACAGTCCCACAGATTTTGGGAAGAGATGCCCACTCATTACCCTTCCTGACTTTCCACCACACCTCCCCATTGTACCCTCATTGTCAAGGTCTTGACTTCCGGGGGCCACCCCCCAGCACCCTGGCTCTCACCTCTTCCAGTGAGCAAGGCACTCAGAGTCCGCTCCCCAAGGGCTTTGATGTCCAGGAAGGGTTTGTTCCCAATGCCCATGGAGACCATCTGCTGTACTCGGAGCTCTAGGGAACAGAGACCCTGTTACCACCTTCTTCCTGCCCTCTGCTCCAGCCCTAACACATCATGGTTAGCTCTTCTTTCTACTCCTTCCCAACTCTCATCCCTCCCTCTCATTCCTCTGGTATCTCTTGTTACTCTTGCTGTCCACTGTTACGACATGGATGGCGATGGTGGTTTGACTCCCTCCTCAGGTATCTGTCTCTTCTCTTCCATATGTTGCATCCTGCCCATTGTGCATCCCAGCTGCCTGACTTCCCTTCCACTACTCACTTCTATGTGTCTTGGGCATTCAGAGCAAAACTCACATTTTTACATACCTTTACAGTTTACAAAGTCCTCCTATATATATATATATATATCACCTTACTTAATCCTCCCTATCACGCTAAGATGAGGATATTACTATTTAATTTTTCAGTGAGTGGAATGAGAATCAGAGAATTGAAACCAAAGCAAAACCCAGCAAAAAAGCAAAAACAAAAACCAAACCAACCAATAAACAAGTCCAGATCACAGAACAAGCGAGCAGCACCAGTTCAAAAACCCAAGTTGAGTGGGCAGTTTCTCATCTCCTTTCACCCAGCCATTTGCTCTATCATCCCTGAAATTTGCTAGTTTTCTCTTTCCCTTTGGTACATGTTAGGCTCACTTGTATCTCAGCAATCTCTCTCAAGCCAGATCTTGAATGTTCTTATAAGTCATTCCTTCTTTATCCTATACCCTATTTTCCCAAACAGTCTCCAGAAAACTTCCTGCTGTAACCCTGATGGCAAGCACACCCTCCCTTTGCTCTGCCCAGTACCCTTGTTGTGGGCTGCCTGTCTCCACAGCAGCTGGGCAATGGAACTTGTCCACTTGAGTTTGATCTCTGGTGAGGCTGCCTGCAGAGTGTATGCCTCTCGTGCACGCCGTCGCCGAAACCACAGCTCGAAGCAGAGTCCACTGTCCCCGATGTTTTCTGTCAGCCCCATGTCAGCAGTCTGAGGAAGAACAGGGGGAGTGGGTGAAGATGGAGTGAGTCCTGGCTAGGTGGGCAAGCTACACATGGGCAAGCTCTATGCTTAGCCTGGCATCTGGAAGATGTTCAGTAAACATTCATTCAACACCTAACATGAGCAAAGTGCTCTACATTTAGTCTTCATAACAACCATAATTTACAGAAGGGGAAATAAGGCCCAGAGACATGCAGAAACTTGCCCAAGGGCTTATCATAGCTTATTAGAGCTAGAACATGAGCCAATTATCTATGTTCTTCCAAACCTAGGCCTTTTTCTCTATGCTATACCCCACCTCTGAAGAGCTGGAACTAGTGTAGGGGGACAAAGTCTAGAAACCCTTAGAATCTATTCCACACTTTCTGATCCAGGACCATAGGTTGCGATAAACATTTATCTATCTGGATACCAAGGCTGTTTCCCTAAAGGGCCTTCTTAGGTTCTTTGGTTCAGTCAAGGTAAGCTACATATAATGTCCTTTCTCCTCATGCCCCAGTAACCACCCCTAACTCAAAAGGTACATGTGTCCTTAGTGGGAAAGGTCCCCTTCCATTTTGGCTTAGAATGCCTTATAAGTCTCCTGCATGACTGATAAGGAAAACCCCATGAGGGAGACCAATGACAGGGATTTCTAACATTCCCTAAGACCCTAACTTGATGGTTGCTTACAGGCCAAAGCCTATTCTAGATGATGCAGATTCTGAATGCGGGTTGGGGTTGAATTTCCAGAACATCCTGAATTCTCAAAAACGGCATGACTGCGTGCCCTCCTCCCCACTCCGGGCATTGTACCTTAAAGGCCTGCTTGTAGACGAAAGTCTCTGGCCCCCCCTCAGGGCCCTTGAGCTTGCTGAACAGGAGGAGATGCTCGAAGAGAAAGACATGGCGAAGGCACTTCTTTCGGCCACAGATGACAGTGAAGGGGTCCCGATGTAAGAGCTGTCCCTGCTCCTTCAGATCTATCTGGGAAAAGGAAAAGGAAAGGTGGTTGGCCCAGGGGCCCTTTGTGCGTATTTTATGGAGAGTAAAAATAGATTTATAGGGCAAGAGGCCTAAGGCACGGTTCTCAGCCAGAGTCAGGAAATGAGGGAAGCCTCAGCCTAGAATCCACCCACTGGTCACTATGCACAGCACACCTGGTCTAGCTGCACTAGGTGCCTCTGAAGATGGGAAGGTGCATTGCACAGCAGCGTTTATAGCCTCCCATGGGGAAGCCTTTGAGTGTCAAGGACCCAGGAAGAGAATCAGCAAAGAATTGGAGGGGAAATAGGTCTCTTCTATAGGAGGATACAGGATTCTAACCTATTCTGGAGCCTCAGGGCTGGAAAAAGACTAGGTAGAGAATACGGTATATTCTGGATGTTAAGATGCAGGAGGAGGTGTAGGGTAGACAGGGAAAGATAAGAATTAGGAAAGGAATAGGAGAGAGCACAAGACAGATGTCAGAATACGGGATGTTGGCAGGACATAGCTTCTTTATTTGCAGATGAGGAAACTGGGGCTCAGTGAAGTTCAGTGACTCAACCAAGGCCACCCAGATGGTTAGAAATTAGAGCCTGGGGCCCTCTGACCTGGAGTCTGGTTCTCTTATCACTGGCCTACACTGCTTCTGAGGGAAGAGGGCTAAGCAGTTTGAGGGAGAGTGACTGGAGCCGCGGCCTCACCTCACAGCCACGAACAGCCTCCACGGCCAGCAGGTCTCTACCACGGGCCTCTTGTTCCCGGAGCAGCTGCACAGCAGCCCCAAGGGCCTGGCGCTCAGAACTCGGCTCAGGCCCAGCTTCCCTTAGGAGCTCCTCCAGGAGCCGCCCATACCGAGCCAGCTGCTCCAGGGGCTGCTGCAGGGCTCGGGGCAGGTAAGGGCCAGCCTCCAGGGAGCCCTAGGATGGGGAGGAGACAGAGATGAGGGGAGGGGCTGGAGCCTCTGAGGGCCAAGCTCTTGGGTTGGTGGGGGAGGTGGGTGGTACTTTAGGCTTTTGGATGTAAATGAAGCCCAGATACTCCCAAAGTAAAGCAGAAAAACCTCTCAGGAAGGAAAGCAGGTAGGGACCTGCAGGAGATATAATTGTCCTCTGTATCTTGAAGGGAAATGGAAGAGGTATCCAAATAATAATCCCTTATACTCTCTGGCTTTTAACTTTTGAAGTCACTCGCACATCTTTTTTTTTTTTTTTGAGACAGAGTCTCACTCTGTTGCCCTGGCTAGAGTGCCGTGGCATCAGCCTAGCTCACAGCAACCTCAGACTCCTAGGCTCAAGGGATCCTCCTGCCTCAGCCTTCCAGGTGGCTAGGACTACAGGCACGTGCCTATGCCCAGCTAATTTTTTTCTATTTTTAGTTGTTTGGTCAATTTCTTTCTATTTTTAGTAAAGACGGGGTCTCGCTCTTGCTCAAGCTGGTCTCGAACTCCTGAGCTCAAGAAATCTGCCCGCCTTGGCCTCCCAGAGTGCTAGGATTACAGGCGTGAGCCACCGTGCCCGGCCTCGCACATCTTTTGATGTGAGCTCTTTTTATCCTCAGAGCTTCCCTGTGAGTTAGATAGAGTGAATATTGCCCCCATTTACCAGACGTAGAAATAGAGGCCCAGAGGAATCAAGAGTCTTGCCCAAGGTCCCTCAGGTGGACTGGATAAGAACCCAGCTTCACCTGGCTCCCAGTCCAGTGCACAATCCTGGGAGATTATTAGTAGGTCATGTTCCTGAGAACGTCCAGGAAAGCTTTTTTTCCCTGAGGGATTTTGAGGTTGGGTGGGTTTTTAGGTCTTCCTGGCCCTTCTTCTCTTCTCATGGGTGTTGGAGAGAAGATTACCTTGGTTGGGGTGCTGAGCACAGCCAGACCGTTCTCCAGTTTGTGTCGGTGCTTCACATACTGGGCGTAAAGGCTGAACTGGTCTCCCTGTGCCAGTGGGGGAGAGATAAGGTTTCCCTGGTGAGGTCTCAGCAGACAGACCTCTCCCGCCCCCCTCCCCATCTTCACTGCAGCTCAAAGGAGGGATAGGTCACCAGGGAGCACTCAGCCTGCCAGGGAATGAAGGGCTCCCTGCAGAGAAAGTAAAGTCCTTCGGCAGGGACACAGAGGCTGAGTAGAGGTAGAGGGACCCACAAAACAGGGCTGGGCCCCAGAGTCATGGACCACACATGCAGGTAGGCGGCAGTGGATGCTGAGAAGGAGGGACAGATGGATGGGGCTGGCACATGGGAAGGGAGAGGGCTTGGGAGAAGTTTTACAGCAGCGGTCCCCAACCTTTTTGGCACCAGGGACTGGTTTCATGGAAGACAGTTTTTCCCAGGGGTGGGAGGTGGGGTGTCGTGGTGGGTGCGCGTGTGGTGTGGAGTTCAGGCAATGATTGAGGCCCATTTCCTAACAGGCCATGGACGGGTACGGGCCTTCGGTCCGGGGGTTGGGGACCACAGTTTTAGAGGATCACTCACGTGGCGAAGGAAGCAGGCCCCAATGCGCAGGGGGTGGGCTGCGCAGCCTTGAAGCTCCCGCAGAAAGTGTGTCCTATGGAAGCTGCGAAGCCTCTCCCGGGCACTGAGGGCAGCAGCCCAGGTGCCACGAAGTTCAGGAGTCAGCTCAGGCACAGGGGGTGGCACTGGTTCACTCAAAGTGGCCACATACTCCTGCTCACAGGCAATCAGCTCAGACACCAGACGCTGCTGGGCGCTGCAGGTGCAACAAGAGTGGCAAAGGAGGTGTCACCTGGGGCATGGGAGGGAGCCACTACCCCCAACAACGTCATATGCTTTTCCTGGATCTGCCTCTTGGGCACCAACTGGGCTGAGCTCTCACCTGATGCTTCGCTTGCGCTCCATCCGGGGGGTGCCTACTCCCCAGGGTCCATCTGGCACCCCAGCCCGGCCCAGCAGCACGTGTTCCCGTGGTGAGCATGTCCTGTCTACCACCTCAGTACTGGTGACCTCCAGGCCTCGGATCAGCACCGCCCTTGGGGGCCTGCCCTCTGCTTCGGGAGCCAGCTCAGGGCCCTCCTCCTCATAGTCCTCTCCACACGGGGCCAAGGAGCAATGGGATGGGGCTGCCCGGGGCCCAGGGCTGCTGGGGAGCAGCAGGGAGCTGAGGCTGGGTGAGGGACTATGGGGGCCCCGTTGGGCCCCTCCACTGCTGGCACTGTCTGCCCGTCGTCGTCTGTGGCCCCGGGGACTCGCCTCCTCTCCCAGCTGTTGCTGAATCCTCCTCTCCAGCTCTTGGCAGCGGGCCCGGCAGCGGCCCCATTCTCGCAGGGCTGCTGGGCTGCCCAGGTCCAGGGCCAGGGCCCGCATCTCCTGGAAGGTGCCGGCGCTGGGCTCCGGGGCCCGCCGCAGGGCCAGTGCCGCCAGCACAGCCTCCCGACCCGGCCCAGCTCCTGCCAGCCGAGCAAAGCCCTCATCCACCCACTCGTGTGCCTACAAAGCCAAAGGGGTTGGGGGATGGGAGAGAAAGGGTGAGGACCTGTGCTACTCCCAAATGCCACCCAACCACAGCTCTTGTCTTTGTGCCCATGGCTTTCCAGTGCCCATCACCCTCTCCGTTTTCTCCGTATTCCAGCGTCACTGCCTAACTATTCACTCAGAGTTGGTGTGGAGATGGAGTAGCTTAGCTAATACTTATACAGAGTTTATAAGTGACAAGCTCTGTACTAAGTGCTTTTACACATTGCCTCACGTAATCCCTTCGGCAGCTCTGTGAAGCAGGTCTATGAAAGCACATTCAAGTTTAGTACACCTTGTCCCAGGTCATTCAGCAAGGAGCTGGCGGAGCTAAGAGTCAAAATCAAGGCGATGGGCCTTGAGTTCCTGCTTCTAACCTGATTAACTTCTCCAGTCAGAAAGGAAGAAAAGAAATGAAAATGGTGGGCACAGAAGGAAGAGGCTCTGCACGCACCTGCTGGAAGAAGCGCTGTAGCCGCAGGGCCCGATGGAGGCCACTCTCAACCTGCTCTAGCCGCTGTTCAAAGATATCCAGAACCTTCTGGGAGGCAGCATCCTCCTCCAGAGCCAGGGCCTCCTGTGCCTGGGCCAGGCGCTCCTGGAGCAGGAAGGCTGTGCTGAGACCTGGCCCTCGGTCCCAGGTAGTTTCCCCTGCCTCCCCGCATGTCTTCTCCTGCCTGCCCCTCTTCCCCTTCTCACCTGGACCTCAGCGCTGAAAGCCCGGAATCGCAGCTCTGTCTCCTGCAGGGCAGACAGGGTGTCCCCAGGCACAGCAAAGCTCGCCAGCTGTTCCTCCCCTGGGCCCGAGAGCCACTGCAACACCTGAGGCAGATGGGGTGGGAGAGGAGGGTGACATGGAGAGAAAAGGCACCACCCCAATCCTTGGGTGAACTACTGCATCTCATCTGCTGCATGGGAATGATAACAATGTGTGCTAATAGTTTCCGCAGCGGTCAAGTGAGAAATTGGGTAAGAAATCCTTAGCAAAGTGCCACATTAGGGGGAAGCTAGGCTGCCAGTGAGGGAGGTGGGTTAGGGTTCCAGGGCTATGCCTGAGGGTGAAATACGTAAAGCTGGTGTGAACCAAAGGCAGGATGAGGATCATTTAGACCACTGAGGGCCTTCACCGAGCCCTGGTGACTGGTAAACAGAGGTCCCAGGAACCAGGCCTGCAGTGACAGCCCAGAAGGCGCATACCTGTGTGTATGTGTGTGTCTGTGTGTACGCGTGTGTATGTCCAGCTCTGGTTGCCTATTATGGGGCTATAGGAACTGTCAGGCTGGTTCTGAGGTATTTGACCAAAAAGGGATGGCAATTTTATTCTCTGAAGGCTGGAAGTTGGGGCGGAATAGCCTGAAGATGAGGAGTCTGAGACCGTTTCTAGTAGCCAGTGCCTTTCAAATGAGGATTGCTGAATTCATTTGATCTCCCTAACTGCCTTGTGAGTTAATTATTATCATCCCCATTCTACAGATGAGGACTTGTGAATTCAGAGAAGCTCCCTGACTTGTCCAACATTTTACACATAGCAGAGCTAGAACTCGGGCTGAGCACTTTACATTGCAAATCATGTTTTTAAGCAGAGGGGAAAACAGCTAATAGGCAAGGCAACAAACAGTGGGAGGTGCAACCCCTTGGATATTGGGGTAGAGGAACCAGAAAGTCCTGGCTCCCCTGTAGTACTGATCCTGCGATGACCCTTCCCTGATGCACACATGCAGGTCCATGACGTATTCCCTTACCATGCTTGGCTAAGGAGGAACAATCAGATTTCAAAGCCCTCTATCCTACAAGGTAGGGTGGAGAACAAATCCTTGTGGGGCTCTTAACCCCAGGAGAGAAGAATCAAGGTTGAGAGAAACCAGCCTTATTCCTGAATCTTTCTCACAAAGAGGCCTGTGGTTCCTCTTAGGAGCTTCCAATGCCCTCTCCTTCCAAGGTGGAGAGAGGTGGGACTTTTCCAGCCTCAGGTTGGAGGGATGACATTGCATAAGGAGGTAAGGGAGCATGTGTGGCAGTGTAGCTAAAGAGTGGGTATCAACTGACATTTATTATTTTTAAGCTAAGGAGGTAGACACTCCAGAGTCAACCTGCTCTTTCCAGAATCCCCTAGGGTGCCCAAGCACCTCTCATGATCTGTAAGGATCCTTGATCAAGCATAAACAGTGGGGAGGGGGGAGATCTGGCTTATTTTCTTTGCTGGTGCTGAGATGTTCCCATCGTCTTGCTGACTCTCACACTGACCATGACGAACCTCCAGGGGAGGTGAGGAGAGAGCGAGGGGCATTAGGCCATGCCAGGCTAGAAGAACACCATCAACTGTAACTGATCAGTGGAAAGTGAGTGCTGGAGGCCAGCTCCCAGGGTGAGTAAGGAGGGTGCGGGGGTCTTGGCTCACCTGCTGGAGTCGGTGCAGGCGCTGCCGCTGCTCCTGCTGCTGCACGTGCAGGTTGGAGAGGCGCACGAGCTGGTGAATGGCCTCGTCCACCTCCTGATATAGTGTAGCTGGGCCTGGGTCCTCCAGCCTGGGGAATTTGGGTGTAGAATGAACCACTGCCTTGTCAAGCCTCTCAGTTCTGTCCTTGCATCCCTCCAAGGGAGGCAAGCATGAGAGGTGGCATAGCATCATGGGTCAGACGATGGGCTAGACTCTCTGACTGCCTAGATTTGAATCCCAACTCCTTACTGACTGACCTCAGCCAAGACATTTAACATTTCTGACCCTCCACATCCTCATTTGTAATGGTAACTAGCACACGGGGATGTTGTGAGGGTTGCGAGACTTAATAAGAGTACAAGCATATGTTGCTCAGATACATGCACAGTTAAGAATGATCTGGCAGCTAAGGTTTGTTGGCAGCCATGGGCTGTGACGCCACCTCCCACTTCCACCTGCTCCCGCACACCCATCCTTCGTACTTGCTGCTGTGAGTGGAGCGCAGCTTCATCAGGATGGCTCCCCCGTCCCTCTGCAGTGCTGTCAGCCGGGGATCTGCCAGCACCTTCTGCAGGGGCTCCGGCATTCCCTCTGCCTCCTGGGGATAGGGAGCAGTTGGGGTTCCACCAGGGAGTCCCCACCCTGGCCCCATCCCTATCCCATCCTCCATCCACTATTGTCCCATCTCACTTCATACCTCTCCCTCTGGCTCCGCTGCTCCTTCCAGCTCCTTGATGGCCTGCCGAACAGAGCCCAGCACACCTCGGCACAGGCGGCAAAGCCTTACCACTTCCTGAAACCCACACGCACGGTTGGAGTTGAGGGTCAGAATTTAGGATAAGGGAAGGGGTGAGGCCACCTCAGAGACTTTTACGGAGGCAATGTTGAGTTCAGTTCCTGACTTCATTGCTTACTAATTGTATGACACAGGACAGGTACAGAAACCTTCCCGAACCTCTGTTTCCTCAACTGTAAAGTCAGGATAAGACAAGATTTTGTGAGTTTTAAAGAGATGGTGCCAGCTCAGCATCTAGCATGGGCCTGGCACATTGTACAGCTTGGTAACTGTGAGCCTCCTTTCCCTTTGTGCTGGGGCTTTACCCTGTCAACCCCCTCTCTGCCTATTCAGATCTACTTCCCCTTTGATACTAAAGGGGAAGTTTAGAGACCACGATACAGACCCCTTTCATACTCAGCTCAGATCATGTTTATTCCTCTCTTCTTGAATATGCACAGCACTTAGGTTCATAGAATCATGGAAGATAAGTGCTGAAAGCACCTTTAGAGATCATGTCACAGTTGCTGCACTTTGCTGATGAGGATCCTGAGGCCTGGACATTGGTGCAAGGAGAAGGTACAGAGAGGGCACCATCTCCGGAAGTGAGATAAAATAACTTGTCCAAGGTGACGTGGAACAAGAACCAGCCTCAGTGCTGCTCTCAGCACTTCCCAGAAACCCAATGACACTATCTTGTACTCTTCTCTAGTTTAATGACTTACCTTCCACCAAAAATCGTATACTTACTGTCATATTAACAACTTATTTAACACATTCCTCCCATCTCCCCAGTAGCCCATGGCACAATGCGCAATAGTTTGCTCATGATCTGTGAGCCATAAATACTTGTTGAATTGAATGGAATGGAAACCACTTTTTCGCAACCCCATGGTGTGTCTTGGATCTGCCCTCTCTCCTAGAATATCCTCAGCTGGGTCATTCCTGGCTCCTAGTGTCCTTGGTGGTAGAGAGGAAGCTTACCTGGTGTATCTCTACCCAGTGGCTGGGAGAGGGGTCCCTGTGACCTCCCAAGTCCCACTGCAGCTCCTCTGGCTTGGCCACTCTTTTCAGATCATTCTCTGACAGCAACTCAGCACTCTGTAGACATGTGAAGGCAGGGGGTTTCTGCCTGGGCACCCAGGGATTCAGAGACCAGCCTGGAGCCAGCCTCTTCTCCTGTCTCCACAACTGTTGGGGCACTAGGTGGGAGTGAAGGGCTCAAACCTGAAATCCACACAGTTCAGTTGGAAGGTCATGATGAGTGAGAATCAACAGCCTCTGAATGAGGGGAGGGTCTCCTGAGTCCTGAGGGCAGAGAAGAACAATCCTAAACTGTGGGCCTGGAATGGCCAGTAAGGAAGAGTTAGGATCTAGGGAAACTGCCTATCTCAAGGGGTGGTTACCTGAAGTTGATTCAAAACAGGAATGAGTGCTGGAGGCAGTGAGGGTGACTTGCGAAGGTCCAGCAGGACAGACAGCCCCAATATCTGTAGATCAGGCCTATGGGGGCAGGAAGAGCCAAGGACACTGCAGTGTGTGTGTCTGTGTATTAAGGAAATATCTGATAGGACAGCACAGAGATACAGGGTCTGGTTTTAATGGTAATAGTCTTCAGGAAAAGTTAGTTCTGGTACATTTGGGGAGCAATGGGCAAAGGCCAAAGTCTGGGATGTGTGTCCAAGAGGCAGTGACCTGGCAATTGGGTGTCTGGATTTAAATGGTCCTATATCCCTCAAGTCAAGGGATCTAGGTCAGGAAAGTTAAGAATTCTATGTTCTGGATGGTATAAATTCAATGTCATCCTGTAGTATGGTACCTAATAGGTACTTGGTGCTCAGTAAATATTTGTTGAATGAGTGAACCAATGTCCTGATAATCTAGGGAGTGTCATGGGATATTGAAAGTCAACATGTTGATTTTGAGGATCAATGAAGACATTATCCTGGAGGTCAGGAGGCAGTAAGGTCAGAGGTCAATGACTTGAAAATCTGAATGTTGAAGAAGTAGGTATCTTAGAAGTCAGAAAGTCAGGGTCCTTATGACTTGGGAGGTTAGTGTCCAGGGCGCTAGCGCTGGGCCTCAGTTACCTGAGCAGTGAGTGGAGGTAATGAAGAGCAGTGCTCAGCATGTCTTGGGAGGGTGCGGGCTCCTCAGGAGCGCATGATGGGGTAATGGTCAGCAGAGCTCGCCCACTCTGGTCCACCCCTCCTGAAGACACAAAATGGCCAGGCTGTCCTGGCTGGGAGCAGTCCTTGGCTACCTCCCTTCCACCCTGCCTCCCTCCCCAAGCCCACCCCAACCCTGATCCCCTTTCCCTTTGCCCACTGATGCCCACTGACCAGTCAGGATGAGGAATCCAGATGCCATCAGGTCCCAAGCTACATCAGGGTCATCAGAGATGGAGGCTGGAGGGGCCTCTTCTGGGATGCTGTCCCCTCTTCCTTCCTGAGCAGTCTCCAGGGGTGGTGTTGGTGGGTCAGATAGGAAGCCCTCTGGGCCTGTGTGTCCTGCACAGACACAAGCAGAGCTATGGACCCAAAGCGAGCATGGGGCTGGCTCTTCTGCTCCCATCCTAACTCCTGCTCCTCCTCCAGCCCCCTCCCCCAGGTCAGCCTGCCCTGGCCCTTGCTCCATGGGCCTTGGTGTCGTCTCACCTGCTATACATCCCTCCTGCTCTTTCTCGCTGGCCCCCTCTTCTGTAAGCCCACAGGCTTCTAGGGGCTGAGGCTCTTTCTCATCTGCTGGTTTGAGCTCCTCCTGTGGTTCAGATTCTGGCTTCCCAGAGCCTTCATGCTCCTCCTTAACCAGGCTACATTCTGGAAGCTCATGTTCATTTGGTGAGGGCAGATTGACAAGGGCTTCCTGGTGGCTGGTCTCTTCCTTGTCTCCAGGGCTCAGTGGGGCACTGTCCCCTCCTCGGCTAAGAGCCCCTCTTCCTGCAGCTCTCTTCTTTCTCCTGTTTCCTTTGCCTGTTCTCCGAGGGGTACCAGGTGGCCCTTCAGCCCCCTGTCCTGCTCCTCCTCCAACCTCCCCTGGCCTCAGGGGGCAAGATTCAGAGGCTTCCTTGGGGGCCTCTGTTGGGGGCTCAGAAACCTCCAAAACTGCCTCTGGGAGAGCCTCCGCTCCTGGGGGAGACCCAGGGGAAGCTCTGGTGCTGCTCCCCTCACCGGGTGGGCGTGCCCCATCCTGGTCTCGAGGCCCCAGGCCCTTGTGGTGCATCCAGGCTCGGTGTCTCCGGTGCCGGCCCTTCCCTCCAGCACCCTTGCGGGTGGGTACCGTCCGGGTCCTGGAGAGGCCCGACGAGCCCTCAGCATTTGAGGGGCTCCCCCTCACAGGCAGTGTCACCTCCAACAGCTCCACATACTCGCCCTCAGGTCCTTCAGCAGGGGCATTGTGCCCATCCCCAGGACTCCGGGTGCCCAGTGCCTCCTCAGGGAGCGGAGGGCTGGGAAGCCCCGGGGGTCCAGAGGGCAGTTCTGGGGGCAGTGTACTTGGCCCATGTCCAACCATGAGGCCCTCTTTGTGCACAAATCGTGGGCAGATGAGCTCAGCCCAGGGCAGCCGCTGAATCCCAGAGGGTGCAGACAGTAGGCAGGTACTGAGGCGGCCTGTTGGCCGGTCCTTGTTGATGCCTTGTAACCACTCAGGTGTGAATAGGTAGGCGCAGGCCTCATTGGGCACCGGAAGCTCCTGTACCCGCCCACCCCCTGGGGCCAGACACTTGAGTGCCAGACGGGGTGCTTGGGCTGCTGAGGGTACCACTTGTAGGTAGAAGTCTCCTGGGCGCAGCAGCTGCCAGGGCAGGGCTGCTAGCTGCACCACGACCTGCTCATGCAGGCAGAGGGGCCAGCCCTCATGGAAGAAGAGGAATCCACTGTATTGGGCCTGGGGAGAGAGGCGGGAGGCTGCGCTCAAGCCTCTGCTGAAGAAATCAGCAGGAGGGGTCAGTTAGAATGGGCCCGCCTTAGGCAGGACTGGCTTTATGCCTGGGGCTTATAATCCCAGGGGAGCAGAGGGGGGAGATTTTAGGGTATTCACATGGCACAGAGGAAGGGCTTGGGATGGATCAGTCTTCTTGTGGTAGGAAGCTTCTCTAGGAAGCTAGTTCCATGTGTGGGAGGGTAAGAACTGAATCATTACAAAGACACGGTCAGCAGATGCCATTGTCTTGGAGGAATCAAAGACTCTTAGGAGGTCTTTATATCCATAGAAGCAAAGGATCTCTGTTGAGTCATGTCTGGGGGAGTCAGTGTCTTGAGAAATTCATATAAGGGGAGAAAATGTCTGGAATTGGGTCTGGAGGGTCAGGTCTTTGTTTGGGAGTCAATGTTTCTAGGGGTCAATATTTGGGGAAGATGAGCGTGTATGCATTATATGCGTTAGTATCTGAGTGGTCAGTACCTATGAGGGTCAAAGTTTGTGGGAGGTCAGCGAATGAGGCTTAAGTGCCTCCAAGGGGATCAGTATTAGAGGAGGCTGTGTCTCTAGGTGTGGGGGGAATTAGTCAACCTGGCTAGTCTTTAGAGTGAGGCAATACATCTTAGGGTAGGTAGAACAAGGATGCACGGCCACTCACACAGGCTTCCTGCTGGACCTTGGCAAGCAGGTGCTTGGCTGGTACCAGGAAGTCCAGCGTATATCTCAGTGCATCCTCCCGGTAAGTCCTCTCCACCACCTGGAACACCTGGCCCAACAGGGTGGGGGCGGTGGCCTCAAAGGGCGGGTACAGGGCGGCGAGTGTGCTCTGTACACAGTCCTCCACTGGCTCAGGCTCCTGGGAGAGAAGGACCAGGATGTAGAACCCTAGGAATCACCCAGGCATGGCTCCTTGGGGGCTGCACTGGTCTAGGGGTGGCCATGTCCTCCAAGGCCCCCTTTGTACAATGTGTGCAAAAAGTGGGCACTCAGGAAATGCTGGTTGACTAAGCCTGGATGGTAGTGGAGCTGGGCCAGTTAGAATGCACAAGCCTAGCAGTACACTGCACACTCCAAGCTCCAAGACCTTAGCTTTGGAGATCCAGGGAGAGTTTGCTGTGAATGCCTTTGATCAGAACTGTTCCCAGTGTTTGCAAATTGGGGTGATTGCATAGGCCCTCCGTAAGAGAAAAGAGACTCCACTACACAGCCATCCTACAAATCCCTTTTCACGGGACCCACCATCCAGAGACCCCCATCTTAGGTGGAGGTGCCACCACCCAGAACTATATGCTAAAGATGGTCGTTTGAGGGGAAGGAGGAGGATGGAAAGACTGACTGTGACTGTCTTGGGTCTTTCTAGCACCCCTCTCCCATCTCCCAGAGTGGCTCTAAAGCAATCACCCATCCTAGAGCATATGGGATTGGGTTACAAAGAACTGGGTGGGGGCAGCTGAAAAATGAAAAAGTCACAAAAGGAACGTGTGGGGAAGGGAGGAGGAGGCCTTGATGGTATGCATTTGGGTTGAAATCTTTTCTGATTCCAGTGCGACCTCTCTCTGCCAACCTCAAGCTGGAGCTACCCTCTCAAAAGATTCAGCCTTGCTTCATCCAGACCCGCCTCCCTAAGTGAATCAATGAGACATCTTTCTCCATCCCACATCCTAAACAACCACCCCTTGGGCTATCCCTTTGCAAACGTTTTTTCTTTCAAGATAGCCTTTGAAGTTCCGTTTACCAGATTTCTTTGCTGTAAATGAGGAGGGGGATGCTCAATGCAGCTTTTACCTAGTTCTCTACCAGCCCCTCCCCCTCACGCCCTGCGTTTGCCCCAAGACAAAAGTGCATATTTTTCTCTGAGTCCCTCCAGCCAGAGTTGCCGGTTGTTCCCAACCGTCTGGGAAGCTAGGGCAGCCACTCCAGAGACGTACATTCAGTGCGTCAGCACACAGACACGGCCCCAAGGTGTGTGGGCGAACAGACAGACCCCCAGTGTTCCCGCGACCCGGCGGGGACCGGCGGGCGCTGTGCGCGTGGGTGGGAGACGGTGGAGAAGGGCGGGGGTGAGGCAGAGTGGGCCGTCGGCTCCAAGGCCGGGAGGAGGGGAGCTAGGGCTTCAGCAGCGAGGCAGCTGCAACCCATTAGGGGCGGTGAGCTCATGGCTGAGCCAGAGTCTCAGCCACAGGAAACAGCAGCGGCAGGAGGGGAGGAGGGGTCTGGGGCGGGAGGCGGCGGGCCCGAGCATAGAGACGGGGCCTCCTGCCGGCCGGGACCAAAGAGGAGACCAGAGAGACTGAGTCAGCTCTCCCTGGCCCAGTTCCTCTTTCTTCTTGCTCCAGCTTCCCTGCCAGGGGGTGCCCTTCCCTCCGTAGAGGAGCGGCCCCGGTAGTGCTCCTTCCCCTCCTCCACTCCCCGCAGTGAGCGCCCCCTGGCAAGGCCTCTCCCCCTCCTCCACTCTGCAGTAAGCGCCCCCTTGGCCGTGACTCCTTTGCAGTGGGCGCTCACCCAGGCAGTGCCCACTCTTGGAATGGTTCTTTAGAGAGTACTTCTGGAGTGAAAGTTCCCAGAACAGTGTTCATTCCTGTTGGTGTGGGCTTCCCCTTAACAGTATCGTCCTGCTTCCTGTGCCCTGAGTTGCTGCAGCCAGGGTCCCCTACCCTCTGCAGGGAGCTCCTGCCCATGCTCGTTCACTTCTGCAGAAGAAGTGCTCCGAGGCAGCGCTTCTGTTCCCTGCACTTGAGCTCTGGGGCACTTCCCCGCCCCCCCACCCCCAATCTCTGGTCTGCTCTGGCAGCGTCACATCTGGTATGGTGACACTCCCCCCCTCGTCTACTATCCTGAGGCAGCCCCTTTTTCTCTGAGGGAATTTCCCTCTTTGGCCAAACCCCTGGCCTCAGCCCAGCCACAGCTGTGGTCGGTCCCCCAGGGCCGGATGGGTGGGCCTGCCTCACCGGGTTGGGACTGGGATGGAAAATGGTGGTTCCAGTCGGGTCAGTTCTCACGACCCCAGGCCGAGCCCCTTCCAGAACCACTATTGGACCAACCCGCAGGGGTCTTCCGCGGGTAAGAAACTTGGACCGGGAGGGGGAAGGAAGATCCAGCCAAGGAAGGCACAGGTCAGGACAGAGGAGGGCGGGGGACGAAGGGGAGGTGTGCGGATTAGGGACCAAAGGGAGAATGGGGGAGGAGGCGGAGAAAAGGGGGAAGAAAGAAAGGGTGAGGGCAATACCCGGTGGGGACAGAGCCAGACGGTGGGACAGACAGATCGAAGACTGGGGGATGGGAGGGAGGAGAGTCCCAGGAGCGCTGAACAGTCCAAGGCGCAAGAGGCACGGGGCTGGGGACTGGGGACGCGGAGCGGGCTGCGCGGAGGCCGAGGGGCCTCAGGGGCCGCGACGCTGGACTCACCATGGCTCGGCGCCGGGCCGCGTCCGACGCTCGGGCGGGCGGGCGGGGCCGGGCGCGCCACCTCCTCCCTCCCGCCGCTCGTGTCTCGCCGGGTCTGGCTAAGGGACAGCTCCGGCCGCGGTGGCGGCTCGGCCCGCTCCGGCTCCCAGGCCGCGGGGCCCCGCCAGGGAGGGCCGAGACGGCCGCCCCTCCCCGCCCCGCCCTTCAGTGCCTGCCCCCGCCTCCGCGCGGGACCCCTTGCCGGGACTCCCGCTCCCGCGCCGAGCCTCTCCACTGCTCCCTCGACGTCCTCAGCCAATCCGTCTGGTTCACCCTCTTCTTTCTTCGCCCCGCCCTCCAGTGGGTAGCCCCGACTCTGACCCTCGGAGGCCCGCCCCACCGAGAATGCCCCTCTTTTCTCGCCGCCGTCTCTTCCACCCGCGGCATCGGTTCAGCCTCCGCAAGGGACGCTGCAAAGGCTGGGGCTGGCGTGAATTCCCCTGGGTTCCCCTGCCTGGGACTGGGGTCTTCCAGCTGCTGGAAGCTTCCTGTCTCTAACTCGCCTGGGATCCTCTTCTCCCCTCAGTTTCGAGACTTTGTTAGGACCTGGGGTTCGGAAGAGACCCTCAGCCCCCTCTGCCAGCCTAGGGTAGAGCGGAGGGCCGGGAAATCAAGGGATTCCCCCCAACCCCCCATGGGCTTGCCCGCCCTCCTCCTTTCCCTCCCATCTCCTCGGGTCTCTAGCCTCTGGGTTAGGACAATGGGCTCCTCTATGCTGCCTGGGGAAGGCGGGAGCGTGGGGGAATTAGGGAGCCGCGAAGGCTTGAGATGCGGGTGGACATCCTGGCGGAGGGGGGCAGGGTCCCCGGATCAAGATCCTCCTGAGGGGCGTGCACTTTGGCGGACGTTTTCGGAGTCCTCTCCTAGGTAGCCCTGCCCCTCTACATCTCCTAGCTCTCCTTTGGCTGGAGCAGAGAAGGCACTAGGGCCCCAGTCAGATTGGATACTGGATGCCAGACCCTCCCTTTTTGTGGGGTGGCGATAGTCTCCCAGGCACGCTACGGCTCACAGCGACGGGGATGAGTGTCTGACACAGTAGTAGACAAAGCGGGTAGGCTAGTTAGGAAAGTTCTAGCCTCCCTCCCTCTGCCTCACTAAATTCTGAGCACCCTCCACCGTGTCTGGATGGGAAATGAAAGCCTGGTGAGAGTCTCCCAGGGGGCCAAGGAAGACATAGGCACAGCAGGGAGATAACTTGCCCGCCTCGGAGCAGGCACCGGGAAGCCCTGCAATACGGTGGGCCCTTCCAAAGGGTGAGCATTTTGAAGAAGAGTGGAAAGCCATATACTCTCCTGAGAGAGGCGTAAAGGCATGTGCCTCTGCAGTTGGGGGGTGACGTTTAGAAAACGTCCTGCCTTGGATGCAGTTCCTTTGAGCCCGGGAGGCTGGCGCCTCTGGGCAGTTGTTGGAGCAGCGGGAGAGTAGGCGGGAACGTCGCCAAAGTGACTTGCACTTCTCTCACCTCCTCAGTACGCTAAATTCCACCTTTTTCTTCGGTCAGCTGGATCTGGAAAAGGAGAAGAGAAAAAATGCTCATCCTTCTTAGAGGCTAGATGAGCCCTCTGCTCCATAACGTCGAAAAAAGAATCTAGGACAGCAAACCCCAGTGACCATCTTCCCAGCAAAGTTAGAGCCTTGGAGTTTGAGCTCATTCCAACAATCGGTTATGGGACACTCGAGTCACCAAGGCTCTCCAGCTTCCTTATAATTAGTGCCCGGAAGTTAGGAGAGTGAGATTTTGCTACCCCCTTGTGTCCACTCAGTAAATACTGCCCAGTAGCAGGTTATAGCGGCCAGCACTTAGAAAACTTTCTTAGAGGATGTTTTATGAACCTGCCCATTTGTCTTAAACCCAGTTCACCCATTCTCAGTGTTGAGAGAGTCTGACCTTTCCCTTATCAGATCTTACATTCCTTATACTCAAGCAAATTGTTTGGAGGACACTTGGTAGAGTCCAGTGCTCCACTGGACTGCAAGATTCATTACCATTAGGTAGTGGAATGTAAATTAAGTTGGCAATGGGGGTCCATGAACTCCTGGAAAAAAGGAGTGGATATTTTTTTTTCCCATGGAAAAAAGGGGAGCCACTGAAAGTTTCTGAGCTGGTGGAGTGAAGGAGTTTGGACACAGGATCTGGGATGCTGGTGTGCTTTCTTCCTGGAGTTTTAAAACCTGTGCTAAATTACAAAGGGTTATTTTAAGTAAGTGACATATATGGTTGCAATGGTTAAATACCACTTTCTGCAAAGAATGTAGGTTCTTAACCTAAAAGTGTGTGCACACAATAGGGTGTGTTTTTGTGGGGAATATGTGTGTTTTGGTGGGGAATATGAAGGGGTAAGGTTATAAGGGAAAAATTAGAGGCTGAGAATAGACCAGGCTTAGAAGCCCTCTCTTCCATTCACAAACAGTTCTCACCATGTTTCACCGATTTAAGATTCTTTGGGGCTATCACACTCCTGTTTTACAGATGAAATTCTGGCTTATTGAAGTTAAGAAACTTGCTGTAAGATATACAGTAAGTGGAGAAACCAGGACTTGAACTCAGGCTGTCTGACTCCAGAGCCTTCCCTCTCAACCGCTAAGTTATAGGGCTTCATCTAAGCTATCAAAGTTCATAAAAGAAGAGCTTTGAGCACCACATCACCTTTCCTACCACCTAACCATCATGCTAAAAAATGTTAACTTTGTTTTTATAGTAGCCAGCACTGAAAGAATTTCGAAAAGTGATAGATATGTCCCTGTGGGTCAGAGCAGAAAAACTACTTTTTTTCTAGACTTATTCTAGAGTAAATAATAGTCAAAATAATTCCCCAGAAATTTCCAGAGTGGTTCTTATGTAAAAGTAGTGTTATCCTAACATGGGGGAAGGCTGAAGAAACATCTGTGTCTGTAATGTTTATTGCCTGGTTCACACGCACCAAGAACTGTAAGAACCGTCCTATGTAGGGTTGGGGCTTTGAGCTGCTCACTATTTATCCATCTGGAGAGTAACAGTGACTAGGACTCTGCCTCAGTCCCATGCCTCAAGTTACAGGGGAATTAATGAGGGGCCACAAAGGGGAATGTTAGGGACACACTTGAGAAAACATGGTCTTATTAGCTGTGCCTTCCAAGGAAATGGGAGGGGGGGAGGGTTGTGGTGCACTAAACCTTAGCTATTTTAGGACAGGAAATCTGCATAATATATAAATATATGTCAATTCTATTTGCTGTTTAATTTCCCATCAGTTTTGGTTTTATTTGATTGGTAATATTCCAACTTGTCCTCTCTGAACTAGGTATCATCAAAGTCCATAACACCAACAACTTGCCTGTGCTAGTGCATTAGTTTCCATACTGGTCTACGCACGTCACTCTTACCTATTGATAAGCCATTCTTTGCACCATAGCCAGAATGATCTTTGAAAAATCTAAGTCAGATCTGTCAGCTCCTTCTAATGGCTTCCATTTGCATCGTGACTACTTTTCTGCCTGTCTCTCCAGTATCATCTCTTACCAAGATCCTGATACGCTAATCTTCTAGTGACCCTCCAGCCACAGTGGCCTGCTTTCAGTTCTTTAAGCATGCCTCGCTTATTCTTAATTTGGTACCTTTTTGATCTCTTTTTCTTCTGCCTGCAGTCTTCTTTTCACAATTCTGGGGCTGGCTCTTATCCTTTAGATCTTAACTAAAGTATTATAGTCTCAAAGATCTTCCCTGACAACCCTGTCTAAAGTGATCTCTTATTCATCATCTCTCCCAACGATGTTACCTTGTTTTATTTTCTTCATAACATTTATCACTGTTTGATTAGGTATATATTTAATTTCAGTCTTTCATCATAGACTCTCCCCTACTACCACATATCATTTAAAAATAAACTTTATGAAGTGAGGGATCCTCTTTATTTTGTCACTGCTCTTTCTTAGCTAATGTCTGACCAGGTCCCAAAAGATATTGTCAATTCAGGTGAAGACTGCAAGGAGAGAGGAGGTGGACGCTTGCGTTAGCTGCTCAGCTTTCCTGTCTTCCTGTACCCAGCCCTCAAAAATTATTTATTTATTTTTGTCCATTAGAGTAGCAGTCTCCAACCTTTTTGGCACCAAGGACCAGTTTCATAGAAGACAGTTTTTCCATGGACGGGGGTTAGAAGTATGGTTTCAGGATGATTCAAGCATATTACATTTATTGTGCAGTCAAACCTCTCTGCTAATGATAATCTGTATTTGCAGCCACTCCCCAGCACTAGCATCACTGCCTCAGTTCCATCTCAGACCATCAGGCATTAGATTCTCATAAGGAGTGCACAACCTAGATCCCTCGCGTGCGCATTTTACAGTAGGGATTGTGCTCCCATGAGAAACTAATGCTGCTGTTGACCTGACAGGAGACGGAGCTCAGGCCCTGATGTGAGCCATGGGCCCTGGTTGTAAATGCAGATGAAGCTTCGCTGCTTGCCCACTGCACACCACCTGCTGGTCCGGTACTGCTCTGCGGCCCAGGGGTTGGGGGCCACAGCATTAGAAGATATTTGTAAGTGGAAGATACACAGGACAGAATTAAAGACAAATGTGGAGCATCATATGGATCAGATGTAGGTTCATTTTACTGAGAGTCTTGAGGAAGCATGGTTTGGAGAGGGACTTCTGGAAAGGCTCCAAATTTGCTTACTGACTTCGTTGATGTACAAATCCAGAAACTCATTTATATAGTTGTAACCCATTTGAAAATATATTTTTATGTCCTGTTTTCTTCATGTAGCATTGCCCATATACATTTCCATGCATGACTATAATTTTTGCCTATGTTGTCTTCAAAGTATCAATAGTTGTCCATCATTCGTTTAGCTACTCTCAATTTCAGGGAATTTGTATTATTTTTAACTTTTCTCTGCCATACAAAGAAAAGGTATAAACGGATTTATACACATTTACACCTCTCCACTTTGAGTTATTCCCATTTGGCGTATTTTAGAAAATGGAATTATTGGGTCAAACAATAGCAACCATTTTAGAGCTTTTGTTATTGCCAGATGAGGCAATATTTGGAGGGCAGAGGTCATGAAAATCTCTTAAAATATTTAAAAGGTTAATTATGAAGAGGAAATGGACTGATTCTGAAGGGCTCAAAGTGGTAGGGCATCATTGAATTGTAGAAGAAGATTAGGTTCTATGTAAGGGAGTTTTAAATATTTAGAGCTGCCTGAAAATGGGACAAGCTGTTTCTGTAGGCAGTAAATTCTCCCTCACTGAAAAATTTTAAGCATAATGAGAGTTTTTAAAGAAATTGTTTTATAAACTTTCCAGATTTGTGATCTGTATATTTTCCTAGCCCCAGTCATTTGCTCCAAATACAAATTTTGTTAAATGAATATTCATTAAGACAGAGCCTGTGCCAGTTATATCTAACCGTGGCCCCGAGCCCTCAATTGGCAGACTCCAAGTAGAATCAGAGTCTCCTGGAGCAGGCAATCTGGGAATTACAACAGCATGTAGTCAACCCCTTCCGCCAATCTTTAGAACTGCCAAGCAGGTGGGTAGAAGTTTGTCTCCAGTTCCTTGATATCTCTTTTTCTGTGCTCATTGTATACCTCCAGGTCTCTGCCCATGTTTAACCTACTCATAAGACCCCCAGTATGAAGCCTCCAGTATGCT